>PVIY010046847.1:0-18207 GCA_004026745.1 Myrmecophaga tridactyla
CCCCCTCCCTGGCCTATAGGGCCCTCCTCTGTAGGGGCGGTCCCCCACCCCTCTCCCCACCCCAGCCTTGTTCTCAGGCCACTGTGCCCCTTGATCCTCGGACTGGCACACCCCCCTGACTTGTTTACTGGGGGGCCGGTGGGGGAGGTGGCGCTCACAGCAGCCCCCAGGTCTCAGCCCCGACTCTGCTTCTCCAGGAGGCCAGGCCCTGGCCCCCAAAGCCATGAGCACCCGTGCCCACGGCCCCAGGTGCGCTGGGGCTCTGGTCCGCCCTCCGGGTTACCAGGCCCTCTTGGGTACAGGCACCCCTGCCCCACCCTTGTAACCTTAGCCCTTTGGCCTCGCGGGCTCAGAGATAATCTTGGCGCTGGCTGCCGTGGTGGTAGCGGCAGGCTCCCTGCTGGGGTTGTGGCACGAAGGGCGTCCTCCTACCTCCTTCCCGCTGCAGGATGTGGTGGAGGTGCACGACATCCAGGATGGCTTCCAGCTGCTGCTCCGAGCAGCCCTTCCGCCGCATGTCCTCCACCGAATCCGGGTAGATGACCTGGTCGCGCAAGGAGCCCACGGGCATGTAGGGCCTGCGTGAGAGCTGCGTGTCCACAGGCTGGTGGCCGGGCTGCTGCTGCTCTTGAGCTCATGGTCCAGCCGCCAGGCGTTCGAGGTGGCATGTGCACATGCAGACCACACATACTTACATGCTTGTGTCACACGCATGTGCATGTGTGCACACACGCACAAAACAAAGCCCATGTGCACATGCCACACGCTCGCACGCCACACACATACATGGCCCCACTGCACGTGCTTGCCCATGCACACGTGCACATGCATGCACAAACACAGACTCACATGGGAGCTTACACACACCACATGCTCACGGGTGCACACATGCACACACCACCCACTCACATATACACACTATACACAGCACACACTCCCACATCCACGTACACATCCCACATGTGCACGTACACACATCCCACATGTGCACCAGTGCACACCCACACACATGCACACTCATACCGTACATGTGTCCATGCACACACACACCACACATATTCACATGCCAAGGATACTCTTCACACACAAAAGCTCGCACCTCCCAGGCTTGCACACACCAGCACACATCATGCACACACATGCATATACCCACAATAGGCCTGCACTGCTCCCCCCGGGGTTGCACACACTCACACACATACCACACACCTGTGCACCGCCAGGTCTGACCTTGGCAGGTGAGCCGGCCGGGGGTGAGTAGGGAGGGGGACACCCCACGGCCCTGCTGACTGTGGGGGTGGCACCCGGGCTGCCTGTTATTTCCCAGCCAGCGCACATTCCACAACGTCCAAGGAGGCGGGAGGGACAGCACCTGCCCCCCGCCCCGGCCCCCCGCCGGCTGTCTCCCACAGCTGCCCTGCTCACCTCTGGGGGATGTAGAACATGCGCTGAGGAGGGGGCTTGTACAGCACTCCTCTGTAGGCTGGCCAGAGCCCACCCAGGATCCGGAACAGAGAGCTTTTGCCACAGCCGTTGGGGCCCGTGATGAGCAGATGCATGCCTTCCTCCACCTGCGGGCACGGAGGGCGTTGCGGCACCCGGGCGGGCTGGCACGCTCACTCTCAGCACCCCCGTACCACCTCCTTCACCGCCTCGGAAGGCCCCCTGGGCCCAGGGTGTCACGGGAAAAGGCCAAGGCCCCTGGTAGCCCCTTCCTGATCTCCAGGCTAGCCCCAGAGATGGAGAAAGGCACAAGGCCCGCGCCCTGCCTCCTGGGCCCCAACAAGCGTCAGGGGGTGCCGGGAAGTGAGGGACGAGCAGCTGATGGCCAGTGTACCCAAGGGAGGGGGTCCTGGCGCGAGTAGGGGAGGGGCTGGTGGGCCCAGGCGTGCCGCCGTGTGGGGGGGCCTAAGGGAGGGCTCTGGGGTGGTGAGATGCTAGTGGGGGTGGGCACCACCGGGACAGGCAGGGGGATGAGAAGGACCTGGGCGAGTTGAAGGGGACGGGGACAGGGAGAAGCAGCTGCGGGTCGGGGGGCTGGGCGTGCACAGAGCCCTGCCCTTGGGACCCACAGGCAAGAGGCACCCAGCTGAGCCCGGGGGCAGGGTGGTGGCAGCCTGTGCCCAGCCGCCAGCTGCTGGATTCCCCCGCCCTGCCGTGGCTCCTGCTGACTTCAGGTCCCAGAACCTGGGTCAGTTCTCGGGCCCCATAGCTGCCGGCTCCCACCACCCCAAATCGGGGAGGTTCCCTTTCCCAGGCCACTGCCCACACACCCAGCAGCCCCCAGGTGAAGCTTCTTCACCTGCCCGCTGGCTGCCCTCTTCCTGCGGCCCCCCACTGTGCCGGGGACAGTGGTCTGACGGTGACCTCTGTAACACTTAAGGGTCTCCCACTCTCCCCTCCCACAGTGCAGCCTCCCTGAGGGCAGGCACCTCCTGGACAGACCTCTGGTTTCCCTCCCCGACCCTCATCCTACTCTAGGGCAACCCCCGTCTTCGGCAGTGGGCTTGGCACCCAGGGCTCCCTCTTGGTGGCCAGTGCCTCTGGTGCCTGGTTGCAGCCCCCAACGGAAGGTGACCCGGAGCTCCCTGGTGGGGACGTGGGGAGGGGGGTGCGGGGACTGGGGACAAAAGGCCCAGGAACCTTTGGTTGACCTTTGACCCATCACGGTAATCGCTCGCCTCTTTTATCAGCTGATTCCACCGCCCCTGAACGCTGGTCTCTGGCCTTGACCTTAGCCCGCCTGCCACGCAGATATGGGGACACAGTGGCTACACAGAGCACAGGCAGGCCCGCCAGCCTGGATGCCAATGGCCGGGCCTTGCAAAGGCCAAGGCCTGCACATGTGGGCCACCCCTGGATGCTTCCCAGTCTCCCTGCCCGGGGCAGCTGGCACTCGTGGTTCTGGCCTCTCGCCCGCCTGACTCTACCTACCCGGATGTTGAGGCTGGCCACCACCACCTCTCCCGTGGGCGTGATGATAGGGATGTTCTCACAGACAATGCCCTGCTCCACGTCCACCACCTGACCTGGACAGAGAAGGGGAGGGCGGGCATCCTTCTCTCTGCACTCAGGGGGAAGGGCTCTCTGCACTCAGGGGGAAGGGCTGTCCCCAGAAAGGAGGACCCCACAGAGCCCCGTGCTGCCCCTTCCCTCCTCAGGTGCCAGCTTGCCCACCCCCAACAGCATGCTGGGAGATTCCCAACCGGCACTGTCCAAGGTCCCTTGGGAATAAATAGGTCCAGATCAGTCAATGAGTTACCCTCTGTGCTCCCCACCACCTGTCCAATACCAGGTTCTGGGCAGGGGAGGGTCAAATGCTGCCACAGCCCACAGAGGCCAGCTCCCTGGTCCTGTGCAAGCCAAGGCACGGGGCCGCTAACTCCTGCCCCGCAGCCCTTCCCTCCCTGCCCGTCTCAAAGGCAGCTCTCACTCTAGGGCCCCCTCTGCTTAGCACCCAGCTCTTGGTGCAGCTGGCAGCTGGCTGGACAACCTCTGCCGAGGTCACCCATGGCCTGGAGCTATCTCCTACTGCTGCCTGCCTCTTTGGCAAAGAGAGATGCAGGCTGGGGCGCCCAGGAGGAGCTCAGTGGATTGGTAGGTTGGTCAGTGGCAAGAACTCTGGGAAGGGGGACTGTCCTGCGTCTTGCCCCTAGAAGTCCTCCCTAGGAGCCAGGCTCAAATCCTCAAGTCCACAAAGACCCCACCAGTCAGCCCTCCCCTCCTGGGTGGAGGTCTGGGATAGGATTGGGGTGCTGCAATAGTCCCTAAGTGTCAGAGCTGGGGCAGGGTGGCTGGGGAGGCCCCGGAGGGGCCGTGCTGGGCAGCCAGGCACAGGCCCTCTGCAGGAGCGGGCCGCCTTACCTTGGATCTTCAGGGGCCCCTCTACACGGATGCCAGGTCTCACCACAGCCCCGGCTCCCACCTGGGCCTCTTCCAGCTCCCCAGGCCTTTTGAATCGACAGCGCTGGACATCCTCGAACACCTGGAACATCTCGTGTACCCGGGACGTGTAGCCGGCCAGCTCCGTCACCTGCGCGAAGGGCCACCCCGGCTCAGCCGCTGCTAGCTGGGAGTGGAGGGGCAGGGCGGAGAGGGCAGGGGCCCGGGCCGGGGTTTACCTCCTTGTACGATGACATGACCCGCTCAATGGCGTCGGCGGCTGCAGTGAGGAGGTTGCGTGCAATGGTGAAGGCTTCTGTGCGTTCGCTCACCAGGTCCCCCTCCTGCTTCTCCAACGCAGCCTTCTTCACTGCCTCCGAGTCTGCTGAGCACAAAGGGGCAGGAGTCACAAGGGAGGAGGCAGAGACGGTGGAAAGTAAAATATGAGCCACCCCGGGGAAAGACGAGTCTCCGCAGCCAACGGCGCTGGGACAGCGGGAAAGCCACACGCAGGAGAATGGACATGAGCCCCAACCTCACACCATGCCCAACCATGAACTCAAAATGGATCTTTAACTGAAATGCAAGAGCTAAAACAATAGAACTCTTTAGGGAAAACATGCCCATAAAACCTCATGACTTTGAATTTGGCAATGGATTCTTAGATATGACACCAAAGGCACATGTGACAAAAGAAAAAAGATAAATTGGACTTCATCAAAATTCAAACCTTTTGAGTATCAAAGGATGTTCTCAAGAAACTGAAAAGACAACCCACAGAAAGGGAGAAAATAAATATTCAAAGAACTCTTAGACTACAACAATAAAAAGACAAATGACTCAATCAAAAATGGGCAAAGGATCTGAACAGACATTTCTCCAAACAAGAGCTACAAATGGCCAGTAAGATCTTTAGTCATCAGGGAAATGCAAATCAAAATCACAATGAGGGTGCAGGGGTGGTTCAGTGGTAGAATGCGTGCCTTCAAACATGCGGGAGACCTGGGTTCAGTTCCCGGACCATGCGCCCTCCCCCCCCCAAAAAGAAAATCACAATGAGATACAATTTCCACACCCACTAGGGTGGCTGGAACCAAAAAGACAGAAAATAACAAGTGTTGCCGAGGAGGTAGAGACACTGAACCCTCGTGCATCATTTGCTGGAATGTAAAAAGGTGCAGTTACTGGGGAAATGAGTTTGATGGGTCCTCAGAGTGTTAAGCATAGGACGAACAGGTGACCCGGCCGTTCGACTCCTAGGTATAGACCAAGAGACCTGAACACACATATGTCCACACTTTTTGGTAACAGCCAAAAAGTGGAAACAAACCCAAATCTCCATCAATGGATGAATGGAGAAACAGGACGCTGTATGACCATACAGTGGAATATTATTCAGCCATAAAAAAGAATGACATGCTTATCATGTCAAGTGTGAGCCAGGTACAAAAGGACACCTATAATCTCACTGATATGAAATAATCAGAATAAGCAAATGCAATAGTCAGAAACTAGAACAGAGGTTACAAGGGGCTGGGAGGGGATAGGGAATGGGGAGTTAAACTGAACTGGCCCAGAGTTTCTGTTTGGGGTGATGGAAAAGTTTGGGTAAAGGAGGGAGCTGCGGGCAGCACGTTGTAAATGTACTTAACACCACTGGCTTATGCATCTGAATGTGGCTAAAGGAAAACATTTGAAGTTGTACATGATAGTAAAACAAACATACAAAATAAAAATGGAATGAAGTTCTAATACACCCTGCAACACGGATAAGCCTTGAAAACCTTAGGTTGGGTGAAAGAAGCCAGAGACAAAAGATCACATATTGCACGGTTCCACTTACAGGAAATCTCCAGAACAGCCACATCCAAAGAGATAGAAAGCGGTTGCCTAGAGCTGGCGGGGGGAAGGAAGGATGGCAAGTGACTGCTAAGGCATATATGTGGGATCTTTTGGGCATGCTGCAAATAGTCTGGAATTCAACAGTGGTGATGGCTGCACAACTTTGAGAATATATTAAAATATGGTGACTTGTGCATTGTAAAAGGGTGAACTGTATGGAATGTGAATTGTATTTCAACTGAGCTATTCAAACCAATGAGCCACTGGGCCTCGGGTTCGGTCTGCTTCTTGGCACAGCCAGCTCCTTTCCCCTAGAGGGCCCCTTTCCTTCCATCCAGCCACTCCTGGGGGCCACGGATCCACATAGATCTTGTCATCGGGTTCCCAGAGCTGTGACATCCCTAATTCTCAAAGGGGAATAGGGTGCTTTGAGAGCCCCACCGGCTGCCCCCTGGCCTCCACTACACAGCCTCCTTTGGCCTTGGAGAGAACAGCTGTCCCAGATGCCTCGGCTTTCCCCCCTGGAGCCTGCTCCCAGCTTACCGTGCAGGCTCTGACAGTGCCCAGGGGGAGCAGGATTTTCACCCAAGGAATGTTCTGGAAGTGGCAAGGGGGGAGCGAGGAAGAAGCCAAGTCCGAGGGACCCGGGGCATGGGTAAGTGCACAGCTCCCGCTGGCGAGGCCCTGACCTCACAGGGGGCTGCCAGGTCACCTGGGGCAGATGTGGAGGGGAAGAAGGTCCCGTGAAGGACTGAGGACTCTACCCAGGGGCTTATGTCAATACCGGGATGGGGGACACTGTGGGGGAAGGCAGGGGAGGGAACGGAAGGTCAGCTCAGGGTAGCTGACCCGCAGGGCAGTGGGGGGTGGAGAGGGGACACGAGAGAAGAACAGCGTGCCCAGCAGTCTGGGGTCTGGCCCTGGGAAACAGAGAAATGAGCCAAGGGCTTAGGGGGCAATCCTGGCCGCCTAAACTCCTGGGCCTTCCTTCCCACCCCAGCAGGCAGGTGGACACTACCCTTCTCCTTGAAGTCCTGGGAGACAGAGGAAGAGGGCATGCAGGTCTTTCTGCCCAGGGTGTCCTGGTGGTAGCTGGCACTTTCCCAAAGTCACTGCTCCCTGGGAGATTCCTGGGAGTCTCAGGTGACTAAGGCAGGGCCAGGGCATGAGAGAGCTGGCAGCCGTGCCCAGCGAGAGTATGGGGCCTAAGTGGGGAGCCACAGGCCCCAGCCTCTCCCCAGCCCTTTGGCCCTGGGGCGCCAGCCAGCCAGAAGCCAGGCAGAGTCCAAGGGCAGAGTTTATCTAAATCCTCCCCAGTTGAGGAACACCTGCCCTTCCTGCCTCCCTCTCTGCCCTCCTTGAAACACCTGGGGCCCTCACTCATTACCAGATTCTGCGGATACACCAAGCAAGCAAATATCCCTGCCCTCCTGGATCTCACGGCCTAAAATGGGGAGGGCAAGATGAGGGAAATATGCTCAATATACTCAGCACTGGGGAGAAAAGCAAGGCAAAGGAAGGGATGGGAGAGGTGGGTGGGAGAGGAGGGCAGGCTCTGCTAGAGGGGAGGGAGGGAGCCAGGGGGCTGTCAGAGGAAAGAGCATTCCTGGTTTAGCAAACAGCAAGCACAAAGGCCCTGAGGCAGAAGCCTATCTGGTGTTTTAGGGGACTTGCATTTTTTCAAAGGAAAAGTAAAAATTTTCAAGTACAGCTATGCTCGAAGGAAGGATAGTAAGGAAAATCCCCAGAAGCAAAAAAGAGAAGCAACTCCACAGGGGATCTTTTGAAACCCATGGACACAGAGAGAAGAGGAGGAAGTTTAATTAGCCAAGGCTGGGCCCTGAGCATTTGTAATTAAAAGCCTTGATTTAATACTACCTCCAAGTCCAAGAACCACCACCCCCCAAGCTGAGAAATTAATGCGAAAATGGCTTCAGACTGGTTAATTATCCAAGGAGCGCTTGGCCAAAACAAAAGCAAAATACCACTAGTGAGTTACACCCTGAAATTTAGGCCACACAGGATTCCCAGATTCCTGTTAGAAAACACACGCGGAAACAACCCATCACAAGTAGAGCTCAGTGGATGCAAGCAAAACTCTGATCAGAGCCTCAAGGTCATTTGATGACCAAATAGCTGGAGAAGGACTGTGGAATAAGTGTGATTACTCTACTACAAAGCATAAAAGCAGCAATCAAAAGGATGAGAAAATAACACACAAACAGGCAGGTTTGAAAATGAAGCAAACAGAACATATGCAAATAGTCACTGAAATTTAACAAAATTCAAATTGGCAGTTGGAGATCAAAAAACTTTGTTTGAATAATTAAATAGCCAATGATTGGGGGACAGCGTGTTTCATTAATCTCTATTTTTAGAAAATTAGCATAAGCATTAATCATCTAAGACTGTCTTAAATTTTGAGCAATTGTGTAAGTAGCTGGTTTCTCTCAGGCACTAATATTCCTGCCCAGGAATAAATGGCAGAGAAAAATATAGACATTATAATGTATAAAAATGACAACTACTGAAATAACAGAGTACATATTTTTATAATTATAATTTAAGAAAATAAAGAATGAAATCTCTAATTTGAAAAAAAATCAAATTAGACACAGCTCAGGAGAAACGTGGTAAATTAATGAGCAGGAAGAAGATCTGCGCAAATTTCTTAGAATTCAGCACAGGTAGGGTAGATGAGAAATTGCAAAGAGAGATGAAGAGACAGACATAAAAGGAGAAGGAGATGGAAAGTTCTGGTAATGGATAGTGGCAAGGGAAGCAAAACACTGAGTGTAAATGGGTGTGCTTGGGAGAGAGAGAGAGAGAAAGAAAGAAAAAGAAAGATACAGCACATGTGGCCACGTGTTGAATGTGGTGGCTGTGGGTAAGTGGGTGGGGTGTGTCGGAGTTCTCTGTGTGGGTTCTGTATGAGTTTCACAACTGACCGGTAAGTTTGAAAGTATTTCAAAATAAAGTTTATTAAAAAAACAATAAGGTGAGAGGTCTAGCATATATCTATCTACCAGGAGTTCCCCAAAGAGAGAATAAGAGAGTGGGATTGAGGCAATATTTGAAGAGGTAAGAGCTGAGAATTTCCCAGAATGATTGAAAAACCTGAATATCCAAAGGACATGCCACACTCTCAAGTAAGGTAGATAAACGGAAAGCCATGCCTAAACACATGGCAGCTGCACTGCAGAACACCAAAGACAAAGAGAAGGTCATAAAAGCAACCAGAGGGTGGGCCACGTGACTCAGCAGGCAGCGTTCTCGCCTGCCATGCTGGAGACCCGAGTTCAATTCCCGGTGCCTGCCCATGTGAAAAAAAAAAAAAGCAACCAGAGAAGGGGTATAGGGGGAACACTGCTATTGCATGCTATGGCCTAACAGGAGGACACCAACAGTACCAAAGCTACACGAGAGGTAAATAATTGCGGGGGTGGGGGGGACAAGAGTTAAGGGGAAGTTTGGATTTTCTATCTGGTGAGGGTGTGTTTATCAGTTATTTTTCTCTTTGGAGCAGTGACAGTTGCCTAAAATTGAGAGTGCTGATGATTGTACAACTAAGTGAGGATAATGTGAGATATAGGTCATTGACTGGACATTACCCATGATGCTCAATGGATGGAGGGGGCTGAAGGAACGAAGCCGTGAGGCATGCAATGTGAATGAATCTTGGGGACATTATGTGGTGATAGATAAGCCAGAAACAAAAGAACAAATATTGTATGGTCTCATTTAGAAAATACATATAAGAAAACCGGGGCCTAGATCGTAAGCTCACATTTAGTCTGGAGCTATAACTGTTATTTCCAGATTTTGAGAGGCTGTGCTATATATGTATAACCTGGTATTTCCCTGGAATTTTGGGTCCCTGTGTGACACCTAAGACTCAGAGTAGGAGTTCTGCAGCTCTGAAAGTCAGCATTGCCACATATAGCAACTGTCAGAGAAACCGTAAAAGAACTCAGGCTTCAATTAGAGATAAGAACGAAGCTGAAAGGGTTGGGGCTTATGTAAATCAGAATGCAGGCGTAAGGAGGACATTGCCTGTACTTTAGAACTTCACCTACTGTATGAAACCAAAGGAAAAAAAATTTTATTTTGTCCAGAACCTAAATTTTCTGTAGCACATAATCGAACTCAACCTGTCTGGATAGCTTGTTTAAACAACCCAACACATGGAGCCCAGAACGGGAATGAGGGCTTGTAATTCTGTATACTTAATGTAAATGATCTGTAATGAGGCAGATCATTTAAAAGTATTGACAAAGTCCATTGAGGGACGGGAGAAAAAATATGGAACCACTGAGATTTACCACCAGAGAAACCCCTGATACTGTCTCAAACATTAGGGACTCCCAAATCAATAGGTTAAGAGCTTCATCTTGAGGCTTGCTCCTGTGAAGCTTATTTCTGCAGCAGAGAAGCTAGTCTACCTATAGTTATGCCTAAGAATTACTTCCAGAAAACCTCTGGAAATTGCTTAGATGTGGCCCCTTTCTCTCTAAGCCCAACTCTGCAAATAAAATCATTACCCTCCACCCTACATGGGACAGGACGTCCAGGGGTGAAAGTCTCCCTGGCAACTTGGGACACAACTCCCAGGAATGAGCCTAGCCCTGGCACTGTGGGATTGACAATGCCTTCCTGACCAAAAGGGAGAAACAAAAGGTAACAAAATAAGTAGTGGCTAAGAGAGTTCAAATCAAGTAGAGAGGCCATTATGGAGGCAACTCTTCTGCAAGCTTCAGCTAGATAGTGCTAATTACCAGGGTTTGCCAACTTCCAACCAAGACCACTCCTGCCAACCCTAAAGAACACCTAGGGCTCTATCTGAGATTCTACAAAAGTTCCACACATGAAGATTACTTTTCAAAAAAACCTACAACCTTCAGTTGGGTTCCTAGGTCAGAAAAGTCCTGAAACCCAGAGAGGCCAGTCTCTCCAGAACTAGTTGCATCCCCCTACCCCATATTATCAACAGCCCCTTCCAAAAAAGTTCAAATGGGCATAGCCCAAATACCCCTAAAGAGTGGGAGAAATGATAAATCCCAGAGTGATTTGAACAGTGAATAAAAAAGTATTTGCAAAGTCCCCTTGGGGGAATGGTGAGAATGGGGGAAAATTCAACTTCCCCAAGTTGAATTCTTGATATTCTCACAAGCAGTGTGGACAACCAAAACTATAGGCTGAGCCCCCAATCTTGGGGTTTGTTCATATGAAATTTAACCCCACAAAGGATAGGTCAAGCCTACTTAAAATTAGGCCTAAGAGTCACCCCCAAGAGAACCTCTTTTGTTGCTCAGATGTGGCCTCTCTTTCCAGCCAACAAAACAAGCAAACTCACCACCCTCCCCCTGTCTACGTGGGACATGACTCCCAGGGGTGTGGACCTTCCTGGCAACATGGGACAGAAATCCTAGAATGAGCTGAGACTCAGCATCAGGGGATTGAGAAAAACCCTAGAATGAGCTGAGACTCAGCATCAGGGGATTGAGAAAAACCCTAGAATGAGCTGAGACTCAGCATCAGGGGATTGAGAAAACCTTCTCAACCAAAAGGGGGAAGAGCGAAATGAGACAAAATAAAGTGTCAATGGCTAAGAGATTCCAAACAGAGTCGAGAGGTTATACTGGAGGTTATTCTTACGCATTAAGTAGATATCACCTTATTAGTCAAGATGTAGTGGAGAGGCTGGAGGGAACTGCCTGAAAATGTGGAGCTGTGTTCCAGTAGCCATGTTTCTTGAAGATGATTGGATAATGATATAGCTTTCACAATATGACTGTGTGATTGTGAAAACCTTGTGTCTGATGCTCCGTTTATCTACCTTATCAACAGACGAGTAAAACATATGGAATAAAGATGAATAATAGGGGGAACAAATGTTAAAATAAATTTATAGTGAAATGCTGGTGATCGGTGAGGGGGAGGGGTGGGGAGTATGGTATGTACGAATTTTTTTCTGTTCTCTTTTTATTTCTTTTTCTGAATAGATGCAAATGTTCCAAGAAGTGATCATGATGATGAATATGCAACTATGTGGTGATATTGTGAATTACTGATTATATATGTAGAATGGAATGATAAAAAATTATGAGTGTTTGCATTTGTTTCGTGTTTTTTGGTATTTAAAAAAAATAATGAAAAAAAAGAGTGGGAGAAAGATCAAAGGAGTAGGAGGTATAAGAGAGAAGATAGGATTAACAAATGAGTGTGACTGCTGAATCATTATATTGGTATTTCTTTTGGTCTCCGGTGTCTTGGAGCAGCTAGAAGGAAAAAACTAAAATGTGGAACTGTAACCCATACCAAACTCTGAAATCTGTCTATAACTACATGTTACAATATACTTTGACATTTATTGCTTTTTTGGTATATATGTATATATTTTGTCTATATTTCACAATAAAAAATTGTTGGGAAAAAAAAAGCAACCAGAAAGAAAAGACAGATGATAAAGGCAGGACAAACTAACAGATTTCTCAACAGCTACAGAAGAAGCCAGATGCCAATGCAGTATTGTGAAAGGGCTGTGAGGAAAGAACTGCCAATCTAGACTTGTCTATCCTTAATTCGGGACTAAGGGGGAAATAAAGGCATTTTCAGACCACAACAAAAATCGAGAGGTGTTTCCCTACGAATCCCTTGCTGAAAACACCCTTAGAAGATGTACATCTGGAGGAAGGCAACTGAACACAGAAGAGAGGACTGAGATGCAAGCAAGGAATGGGGATCCAAGGAACTGGTAAACATGTGGTGAAAGTGAACAAGCATCGACTGGATAAAACCAAAGCAAAGTATAAAAACAAGGGGGAAGCCAAACTTTACCCTGCCCTGCAGCATGTGAGGAGTTCAAGTGTTCTAAGAAACTTCCACAGTCCAGGACGGGGGGAGCTCTGGATTAACCCAAGCCTGTTTGCAGGTGGGCCTGTTAACATTTAAAGGCTAGCTGCTGACAGACTAAAAATAGAACTCACCTGTTCCCAGACAGTGGCGGGATAAACTGGGAATAATGAACAGCCCATTGCTGCAGCAGCAGGCCACCCACACCCCCTAGTCTAACTAGCACAGGTCTCTAACCTTGACACCTGGCAAGAGCTCTTTACAGATGGGCAAACCAAGGCCAAGGTGAGGAGGGGGCTTGCCCAAGGCACTCCCTCCATCCTCCACCTCCAGGCTGTCATCGGGCGAAGGACAGGGACAAGTGTGTCAGGATGCACGTGGGTGGTGAAGGGGCACACCGTGAGCGTGCTGTGGACCAGGCCCTGGGCTTGGCTGCGAGTGGTGCCAAGGAGTGGGAAATGCTGGAAAGGGGAAGCATGTGCAGGCCCAGAGGAGCTGGGGATGGGGGAGTCCAGCCTCGGGGAGCCCCAGGAAGCTGGCAGGACTTCAACGTTCCCAGGAGAGGATGGGCAGTTTAGACCAGCGGAGCTCTCAGGCTTCTTCCAGGGCTGGGCTCCCGTGGGAGGTCTGGCCCGGAGCTCCCCCATCCCAGCTAGTGCCCTTGCTCTCACCTGATTCCGAGAAGCCAGTGGCAGTAATAATGGGGACAGCCACCATAAGCAGGCCAGAGGCACTCCAGACGTACTTCATGAGAAACTGCTCCAGCATGACATACCACAGGCGCTCCAGCAGGATGAGGTTGATCTGGGCGGCCAGGTCCCGATAGGAGTGCTGCAGCAGGGCCAGCTCCACCTGCCGGGGACGCCAAACAGACACAGGAGGCTGGTGGCCGCTCCCGTGGGGGGCCATGCCGAGAGGCCCCCAAGTGTCCCCCACATGCTATGCCATTTCACGGTCCTGGCAGGGAAGGGGGAAGGTTTGGGGTACAGGGGCAGCGAAGAAGGGCTTCGCCCAGGCCCCGCCGAGGTCCCCTCTGTCCCTTTCCGTAGCGCCGCTCTAGTTAAGTGGGCCCATGCCCCTCTTGCTGTTTCTTTGGGCGATTGCTGGGGGAGGCCCCTGCTGCCCAGGCACAGTCCCCCCACCCCGGAGAAGACCACCAACTCTTCCTTTTTCACTCTGCACTACACAGAGAGCAGCAGAGGAAAGCAAAAGGCGGCAGCAGTATTCGATTCAGCAACTTCTCCATGCAGGCACCGTCCTCCCATCCTACTTAACCACGCTGTCCCGTGAGAAACCTGCACTTCATTTCCCCACCGAAACGATGGGGGTACACTCCCAAACCAGCGCCTATGGGGCTCGCTCCATAGGACAGCCCCATACCCAAAACTAGATGGGGAGGCACGGAGGTCCCAGGCAGCGGTCATGGCAAACGCAGGGAGCAGGGGTGGGGAGGGCGCTGGGTGGGGGATTTCTTGGCTCATTACAGGCCTGTCCAGATGTCCCAGCCCTGCCCTTCCACACCCAACTGCTAACAGCTGCCCAGCCTGGCGCCGTCTACATACTAAATCTGCATTAGCACATCCATTGTACATGTCACTGAAGCCCAGAGTGGTAAAGCCACCTACCGAAGGTCACACAGCTTGGAGGTAGCAGGCAGGACTCCCAAAGCCTTTCAGAAAACTGGATTCTTTTCAATGATGCTTTTGACTCATTAAGAAAGGCTCAACTTGTTTGCAAGCAAATAAGAGGTTTTGTGTGTGTGTGTGTGTGTGGTTAACTAAAGCTCTTTGTTGAAATGCCAATAAGAGCAGAATCTCTGCTATATAGTGTCCACAGGGACCTCAGCCCGTATGACTGGGGGTGGGCCACATGCCTGCCCAGCAAGGGCCATCAGTCCCCTCCTCGGCCTGCCCTTTGCCCCCCACAACTTCTTGGGCCCTTCTGCTGAGGCCTAGCCGGGTGGGCTGTTGGGCACACCCCTCAGAGCCCTCCCACTCTGGCCAGCAAATCCTCTTGGCAAACTCGGTGTTTACTGTAGCTAGCTAAGAGGAAGTCCTCCTCACAGTCAGTAATCTCCTTTCTGCCACTGCCACCCGGGCCCATTTGTCCCATCGCCCAGCCCAGCTTTGCTTCAAGCTGAGCCTCCTGTTCCTGAAGTGAGCAATCATCCTTGGGGGTACCCCGGGCAGATGAGACTCATGCTGGGAGCTGGCAGGAGTGCCAGTCAAGGTTGACTACGGAGCTGCGGGCAATGCACCCGGCGCCTTGCCCAAGGCCACGGCTGTGTGCCAAGGCCGGGGAGGCCAGGCCTGCAGGTGGGCAGGAGGTGAGAGGGGAGGGCTTACAGCTGGAGGCAGGCACTCCTCCCACCTAAACTGTACCAGCTCCGGGACCAGGATGCCCCTCTCTGCGGAGCAGTTTGCAGACAAGCCATCATTGTCAGGGACAAGTCTGCTTCTCCGTCCACTGTCAGCCCAATCTGGTAAGGTCGGGGGCAAGGAAGTCCCCTGACCCTGTGAGTACATGCCAGCCTTTGGGTGATGGATGCCATCGCGCCCCTCCCCGCCAGGGGCACCCCAGGGAACCGAAACCGGAGTGACAGAGAGCAGAGCCCGAGGCTGCCACCACCCCAGGCACGAGGAAGGGGAGGAGCCTGTGAAATAAAGGGAGCACTAGCCTGGAGTAACCTTTCCCGGCATCCGCCCCGCCAGCCCTCCCGCCTGCACCCCCCATAGCGCTCCAGCCCCTCCTGCCTGGGGATAGGGGGCGGGTGGGGGAAGCAGATGCCGGGCCGGGCGGAAGGGCAGGGCGGCCGCCGGGGCCAGCAGGAAGTGCGTCCCGCCGAGGTGGCGGTCTGGGGGCCCCAGCATCCCTGGCCCGGGGCGGCAAGGAGGCGGCCGAGCAAGGTAGCCAGGTGGGCCCGCGGGCCCAGGCGGGGGCGGCCCCGGCCCCGAGCAGCCGCCACCGCTACCGCCGCCGCCGCCGCGGCCACCGCGCTGGGTGCTGCTCGTTAACCTCCGCTTGGGCTGAGTCACGGCCGTGACGCCCGGACGCTGGCCCGAGGCTGCCCTTCAAAGGGCGACGGAGGGCCCGGCCAGGGGCACCCCCCGCGGACGGCAGGCGCCTCTTCCCCGGGCGGCTTGCAGGCGCGGGGCGAGCCGGGAGCCCTAGCATCTCAAACCGCTAGGACTGGCAGTTCCGAGGGCAACACAAGGTGGAGGAGGAGAGGAAGCAGAAGCGGCCTGGGGCATGCAGGCGCCAGGCACCCGGCAGTCCCCGCCCAGCCTTCCCGCTTGGCCCTGTCTGGGCCTCGGTCTGCACCTGCCCAACACCCTGGTGGCACTCAGTCCCCTGTCCCGTCGCCCACCCACCTCTTTGGCGCGAGCCCCGCGGCTGTCCCTGCCGCCCCGGCTGCCTGGTCTCAGGCCCAGCGCCCCGACCTGCCCACCTCATGGCCCCCGTAGAAGGCGATCTCCTCCGAGTTGGCCACCACGCGAGAGTGCATGTAGCGCAGCTCCCCCTTCCGCCGGGCCTCCTCGGCCACCAGCTCCCCAAATTTGGGCGAGAAGGCCCGCAGCACGTTGGCAGTGAGGAATACCACGAGCCCTGCGATGGCCGAGGGCCAGGCTGTGCCGGCCCCACGGGAGCGGGCCGCCTGCATCAGTGTATAAGAGGTCACGGCCACGTCCAGGAGTGGCTTGGTCAGGTTGGAGTAGAGGTGGGCCACGGAGGCAGCGAAGGCCACCACGTCCTCCGTCAGGGACTGGTCAGGGTTGCGGAGCCGCCCGTCCATGTTGCTGACGCGGTAGTAGGTCTGCTGGGAGAAGTAGAGGCGGTAGGCGTGGGCCACCAGACGGCTGCGGAAGGACAGGGCCAGCTGGCCCTCCAGGTAGCGGATGGCACTGTTGACGAAGGTGGCAGGTAAGGCGATGAGGAGCCACTGCAGGAGCTGCCAGCCAAAGGCCCGCGGGTCCTTGCGGACGATGCAGCGGGCCAGCCGTCCGTCCAGGCGGGCCACGTACACTGACAGGAAAGTCCGGCTCACGAGGGCGGCCGAGTGCAGCGCCAAGAGCCCCGTCTCCCGGCACAGGACCCGGGGAAAGAGCAGTCGCAGGAGCCACAGGAGTCGCCGCAGGAACACCCGGTTCACCCTGGCCTTGCCTGCTGTGACCTCCTGTGCTGGCTCTCCCGGTGGCACCGGAGGGCCCCTGGCCGGCACCAGGCACTGCCGCAACAGGGGGTAGATTTTGTGGGCTCCATAGGCAGTGAGGGCCAGGACCACGGCTGTGCGTCTCAGCGTGGTCACCCGCGAGGACCGGGGAGTGGAGAGCACCGGCATGTCACCTGGGCTGGCTGGCCCGGGGCTGGGACTGGGGCTTGAGGCAGCGGGCGAGGCAGGGGGCTGGCCGGTGGTTAGCAGGGTCCTTACTCTGACCCCAGGCTCGTTGTCTAGGCAATTGGAGGCCTGGCTGTGGCCACTGAGACTGTGGCTTTAGGCGACCAGGGTGCCGCTGGGGCCCCTGAGTGGCGGGTGCTCAGGGCCCTCCAGGGTCGCGGGCTCTCCAGACAGCCGGGGAGGAGGCGCTCGGACCCCCTCGGGTCAGTCCCCTAGCCCCTAGGGCCAGAGCTCGGAAGGGTCTCAGGCAGGGAGAGCGTCTCTTCCCCTCCTCCCCCACTGGAGCCCCTCCCCAGGGCACCAGGCGCGTCCGTCCGCTCGGCAGCCTGGCTGAAGCGACAGTGACTCCGCCACCGGCCCGTAATCCCCACCCACCCACCCCTCCCCAGGGGCGCGTCTGGGGGAAGGGGAGGAGGCGGAGGACAGGCGGGAGGCGGAGCCCGGGCCCGAGGTGCCCCACCCCGTTCTCGCCCCACGGGTGGGCCCCGCCCCCCGCCCAGAGCACAGAGACCCGGGAGGACCGCGCGGCCTAGAGAAGCTGCCCCTATGCCCGACCGCCACGGCCCCGCCCCGACGGCCCGCGGAGCCCTAGGCCTCGACGCCCAGCCCTCCGCTCAGGGGCGGGGTGGGAAGTAGCCGTGGGGGAGCCGCGGGCCTCGCGGCGGTTGGTGGGAGGGCTGGGAAGGGCGTGGCCTGCGGGCTGCTTCCGGTTTCCGGTTGCTCGAAGAGGCGGGGCCGGCTGTGGGAGAGCTCGGCGGCGGCGGCGGTGGTACGTGCTCAGTGGCTGTGGGAAAACTCAGTGAGCCGGGCCAGTGCCGGTCGGGCCTCTGGACCGCCCAGGCCCTCAGGTTCCTCAACCGGGGCCGAAGGGCTGGGGCCGGGAGGGCCCGGGGCATTGGATGAGGTGGGGTGGCTGTGCAGAGTCGGGCTGTGGGGAGCCGGGCCGACGGGAGTCAGGTTGAGGGGAACCGGGCTGAGGGGAACCGGGCCTTGTGCGGTCCGGCTGAGGGGAGCCGGGCCGAGGGCAACCGGACTGAGGGGAGTCGGGCTAGCGGCTGCCGTCGCCTCCTGCGGGTGGAGCTGGGGTCGGGGGCCAGACGTGCTGGGGGATCGTGCGGACCAGTCGCGGGCCGAGGGGAGGAAAGGGCACTCGATCTGGGCGGCCTGTGAGACGAGGGCTGCGAGCCTCGTGACTAGAGAAGGGCTCCTCCGGCCGCCTTAGAACTGCTTCTAGA
>PVIY010046848.1:0-18205 GCA_004026745.1 Myrmecophaga tridactyla
GTTTTATTTTTCTGTTGTCTTTTTATTTCTTTTTCTGAATTGATGCAAATGTTCTAAGAAATGATGAATATGCAACTATGTGATGATATTGTGAATTACTGATTATATATATGTAGAACGGAATGATCATTTGTTAATGTTTTTGTTTGTTTGTTGTTAATTTTTTAAATTAATAAATTAATTAAAAAAAAATTAACCCCAAAGCAAATAGAAGAAGAGAAACAACAAGACTAAAGCCGAATGAAATGACTGGAAGAACAAAAGAACAGTAGAAAGAATCAATAAAACAAAAAGTTAAAGTTGGTTCCTTGAGAAAAACAATAAATTGACGGGCCATTAGAAAGATTGACAAAGAAAAAAAGAGAGAAGATACAAATAAACAAAATCAGAAAAGAGAAGCAGTGCATTAACACAGAACCTGAAGAGACAAAAGAAATCATAAGAGTATACCATGAACAACTGTATGCCAATAAACTCAACAACTTAGATGAAATGTACAAATTCATGGAAACACACAAACAGGCTACTCTGACTCAGGAAGAAATAGAAGATCTCTACAAACCAATCACAAGTAAAGAGATTCAATGAGTCATCAAAAATCTTCCTACAAGGAAAAGCCAAGGGTCAGATGGTTTCACAGGGGAATTTTATCAAACATTCCAAAAAGAACTAACACCAGTCCTGTTCAAACTTTTCCAGAAAATTGAGGAAAAAGGAACTCTACCTAACTCATTTTATGAAGCTAATATAATTTTAATATTAAAACCAGGTAAAGGATAGATCATATGCTGGGGCACAAAACATATCTTCACAAATTTAAAAACATTGAGAGGAAAGGAAATGAAATAAGAAGGGAAACTACAGGTCAATCTCCCTAATGAACATACATGCAAAAGAAAGGACAACTACAGGTCAATCTCACTAATGAACATACATGCAAAAATTCTCGACATATATTAGCTAATCGAATCCAACAACACATTAAAAGAATTATACAGCATAACCAAGTGGGTTCATACCAGGAATGCAAGGATGATTCAAAGCAAGAAAATCAATTAATGTAATATAGGACATTAACAAATCAAAATGAAAAAAATCACATGATCATCTCGATTGATGCTGAAAAAGTATTCAACAAAATTCAACATGCTTCTCTGATAAAAATACTCCAAAAGATAGGAAGCAAAGGTAACTATTTCAATATGATAAAGGGAATATATGAAAAATTGATAGCCAGCATCATACTCAGTGGAGAGAGATAGAAAGCTTTCCCCCTAAGATCAGGAATGAGACATGGATGCCCATTGTCACCACTATTATTCAACATTGTGCTAGAAGTTCTAGCTAGAGCAATCAGGCTGGAAAGAAATAAAAGGCATCCAAATTGGAAAGGAAGAAGTAAATTTTTCATTATTTGCAGATGGCATGATACTATGCTTGAAAAATCCTGGGAAACCAATATCAAAGTTACTTGAGCTAATAAATTCAGCAATGTAATGGGATATAAAGTTGATGTGGAAAAATCAGTAACATTTCTACACACAAGCAATGACCTAACTGAAGAGTCAGTTAAGGAAAAAATTCCATTCAAACTAGCAACTAAAAGAATCACATACCTACAAATGAACTTAAGTAGGGAAGGAAAGGACTTGTACACAGAAAAAACTATTGCTAAAAGAAATCAAAGCAGATCTAAATAAGGTGGAAAGACATTCCCTGCTCATGGATAGGAAGGCTAAACACAGTCAAGATGTCAATTCTCACCAAGTTGATCTACAGATTCAACATGGTACCAGTCAAAATTCCAACAACCTACTTTGAAGATTAGGAAAAGCTAACTACCAAATTCATCTGAAAGGGAAAGAGATCCTGAATAGCTAAAAGCATCTGAAAAAAGAAGCATGAAGTGGGAAAATTGACACTCCCTGACTTTAAAACCTATTATAAAGCCACAGTGGTCTAAACAGCATGGTACTGGCACAAAGACAGAAGCACTGTTGAAAGGGATTGAATTGTAAGTTCAGAAATAGACCACCAAATCTATAGTCAACTGATTTTTGACAAGGCCCCCAAATCCTCTGAACTAGGACAAAATAGTCTTTTCAATAATTGGGCATGAAAGAACCGGATACCAATAGCCAAGAGAATGAAAGAGGACCCCTATTTTACACTCTACACAAAAATTAACTCAAAGTGGATCAAACACCTAAATATAAGAACTATCCCCATAAAGTTTCTAGAAGAAAATGTAAGGAAACATCTTCAAGACCCAGTAATAGGAGGTAGCTTTCTAGACTTTACACCCAAAGCACAAGCAACAAAAGAAAAAATAGATAAATGGGAACTCCTCAAAATCAAATGCTTCTGCACTTCAAAAGACTGTTAAAAAGGTGAAGAGGCAGCCAACACAAGGGGAGAAAATATTTGGAAATCACATATCGGACGAAGGTTTGAAATCCTGTGTACATAAAGAAATCATACAACTCAACAACAAAAGACAAACAACCCAATCATAAAATGGGCTAAAGATATGAATAAGCATTTTTCTGAAGAGCAAATACAGATGGCTCAAAAGCACCTGAAGGAAAGAAAGACAGACGATAAAGACTGAGATGGTATAAGCTACGAATGTCTAAAGGGTATAATGACAGTGACTAAATACACAAATTTAAAAATGTTTTTGCATGAGGAAGAACAAAGGAATGTCATTACATTGCTGCAGGGTGCTGAAAATATATGGTAATTAATATTTTAAAATTTAACTTATGTGTGAAACTAAAGCAAAAAAATGTTTATTTGATACAAAATTTATATTTTGACTAGTGCAGTTCCTAATATAACTTAGGTGGACAGCTTAACTGAACATCATAAGTACATAGAACCTTGAGTAGGATGCAAGATTTTGTAGGTTTGTCCAGAGTGATGCCCCAATAAATCCCAGAGTGATTTGAAAAGTAAGTAAAAAAGTATTTGCTGAGAATGGTGAGAAAGGCAGAAAATTCAACTTCCCCAAGTGGAGAATTCTTGATATTCTCACAAGCAGTGTGGACAACCAAAGCAAGAGGCTGAGCCCCCAATCTTGAAACTTAACCTCACAAAGGATAGGTCAACCCTACTTAAAATTAGGCCAAACAGTCACCCCCAAAAGAATATTTTTTCTTGCTCAAATGTGGCCTCTCTCTCCAGCCAACACAACAAAAAGCAAACTGACCACCCTCCCCCTCTCTACATGGGACATGACTCCCAGGGATGTGGACCTTCCTGGCAATGTGGAACAGAAATCCTAGAATGAGCTGGGACTCAGCATCAAGGGACTGAGAAAACCTTCTCGACCAAAAGGGGAAAGAGCAAAATGAGACAAACTAAAGTGTCACTGACTGAGAGATTCCAAACAGAGTCGAGAGGTTATTCTGGAGGTTATTCTTACGCATTAAATAGATATCACCTTGTTAGTCAAGATGTAATGGAGAGGCTGGAGGGAACTGCCTGAAGGTGTGGAGCTGTGTTCCAGTAGCCATGATTCTTGATGATGATTGTATAACGATATAGCTTTCACAGTGTGATTGTGTGACTGTAAAGGCCTTGTGTCTGATGCTCCTTTTATCTACCTTATCAACAGATGAGTAAAACAAATAGAATAAAAATAAATAATAGGGGGAACAAATGTTAAAATAAATTTAGATTGAGGTGCTGGTGGTTGGTGAAGGGGAGGGGTTGGGATATGGCATGTATGAATTTTTTTTCTGTAGTCTTTATTTCTTTTTCTGACGATGCAAATGTTCTAAGAAACCATCATGATGATGAATATGCAACTATATGATGATATTATGAATTACTGATTATATATGTAGAACAGAATGATCATAATAAAAAATAAGAAAAAGAAAAGAACACTACATTAAAAAAAAAAGACTACAATGAGATACCACCTCACACCTATAAGAATGGCTGCTATTAAACAAACAGGAAACTATAAATGTCGGAGAGGGTATGGAGAATCTGGGGAACTTGCGCACTGCTGGTGAGAATGTACAATGGTACAGCCACCTATAGAAGACTATTTTGGTGGTTCCTTAGGAAACTAAATATCAAGCTGCCCTATGACCCAGCAATAGCACTACTTCGTATATACCCAGAAGTGCTGAAAGCAACGACACAAACAGACATTTGCACACTGATATTCACAGCAGCATTATTCACAATCACCAAAAGATGGAAACAAACCAAATGCCTATCAACAGATGAGTGGATCAACAAAATGTGGTATATACACACAATGGTATATTATGTAGCAGTAAGACAAAATGACATCCTGAAGCACATGACAAGATAGATGAGCCTTGAGGACACAATGCTGAGTGAAGTTAGCCAGACACAAGAGGATAGATACAGTATGAGCCCACCCTTATGACCAAGATAAAGGTATAATCAGAGGCATATAATACAGAAGAAAGGGGATTTAGAAACACACAGAAGCTAGAGATGGGTGAATGGTTAGCTAGTAAGGTTGAACTCCAAAGTAAGGGAATAGATAGGAGAGAAGGTGATTCTCTAGTGGGTCTAGAAGTAATATTACGATATTGAAGATGAACAAGATAGAAAGGAGTTGTATAGACCTATGTGTCTTTCTGACTCACACTAGAAAAATAAATGAGTTCTCATAAGAATTACCTCAAAGATATGATTCTTGCATCAAGAATGCTTAAGTCCCCACACCTTACACCAAAATCAACTCAAAATGGATCAAAGACCTAAATGTAAGAATGAGAACTATCAAACTCCTAGAAGAAAATGTAGGGAAGCATCTTCAGGAACTTGTGATTGGCAATAGTTTCTTAGACTTTACACCCAAAGTACAAGCAAAAAAAAAAAAAATGTAGTTAAATGGGACTTGCCTCAAAGATATCGTGAAAGTAAAACAACAACCTATACAATGGAAGAAAATATTTGGAAACCACATAACCAATAAAGATTTAACAACCAGAATACATAAAGAAATCCTTCAACTTAACAACAAAAAGACAAACAAACCAATTTTAAAATGGACTTGAATAGACATCTCTCCAAAGAAGATATACAAATTGCCAGAATACACATGAAAAGATGATCAAGATTATAGCCATCAGGGAAATGCAAATCAAAACCACAATGAAATGCCATTTCACACATATTAGAATGGCTGACAGTAAAAAAAAAAAAAAAAAAGAATGAAAATATCTAGTGTTAGAGAGGATGTGGAGAAATAGAACACTAATTCATTGCCTCTGATGGCAATGTAAAATGGTGCAGCCGCTGCGGAAGACTGTCTGGCGGTTCCTCAGAAAGCTAAGTATAAAATTACCCTATAACCTGGCAATACCACTTCTAGGTATATACCCAAAAGTATGGAAAGTAGGGACTCAAACAGATATTATCACACTATGGAAGCAACTCAAGTACCCATTAACAAAAGAATAGATTAACAAAATATGTTATATATATACAATGGAATATTATTCAGCCATAAAGTAGAATAAAGTTCTGATACATGTCACAACATGGATGAACTCTGAAGACATCATGTTGAGTGAACTAAGCCTGACACAGAAGGACAAATGTTGTATAATCTCACTGACACGAAATAATTAGAATAAGCAAATTCATTGAGTCAAAAGCAAGAATACAGGTTACCAGCGTATGGGATGGAAATGAGGAATTAACACTTAATTGGTACAGTACAAAGTTTCTGTTTGGGGTGAGAGAAAAGTCTTGGTAAAGGATGGTGGTGATGGTAGCAAACATTGTGAATGTAATTAACTCTACTGAATTATATATCAGAATGTGGTTTTAAAAAGGGAAATTTAAGGGATGTATAAATGTTAGTAGAGTAAAATTCTTTAAAACCGCAAGACAGTACAACACAAACACTGAACTCTACTTTAAACTATGGAGTATAGTTAACATTATAATCGTAATAATAGTTTTTCATCAATTTTAACAAAGGCACCAATTAATGCAAACATAATAAAAGGGAAAACTGCAAAAAAAAAAAAAAAAAAAGAACGCTTAAGTCCAGGGTATGGGGGAAAACTGCTATTGTATGCTATGAACTATGTTCAAAAGGAAACCATCAGCACTACCATAGCAACAGCAGAGGTAAATAATGAGGTGATGGACAAGAGTTAAGAGGAGGTTTAGGTTTCCTATTTGGCGAGGGTGAGTTCATTGGTTTTCTGGCTATTGGGAATAATGAAATTATCTAAAATTGAGAATGTTGATGGACTACGGACTTTGGGCCCTCTACATGATACCCAATGAATGTAGGTGGCTGAAGGATGCACTGCTGGACAAGCAGATTGGTGAACAATGGTGTCTACTTATGAACAAAGGTTGTGTTGCTACAAAAAGGAACAATATCGTGAGACATGCAATAATGTGAATGAACATGTGGGACATTTGATCAGACAAAATAAACCAGAAATAAAAAAAGGATGGTATGGCATTTTTTTTTTTTTAACATGGGCAGGCACCGGAAATCGAACCCAGGTCCTCTGGCATGGCAGACAAGCATTCTTGCCTGCTGAGCCACCGTGGCCCACCCTGGTATGGCATCTTTAGAAAAGAAAACAGGGGCCTAGATTATGAGCTTTTAGAGCAGACACATTAAGTCCACAGTGGTGATTATTTCTGGATTTTGAGAGGCTGTTTCATATATATAGCCTGATATTTAGAGATAAGAATGAAGCCAAACAGGTTGGGGTTAAAGTAATTCAGAACATAGGGGTAAGGAAGACAGTGCCTATATTTTAGAAACACACATACTTTTTGTGACCAATGAAAGAAAGGTCTATTTGGTCTGGAACTGAAATTTTCTGTAGGGTATAATCTAATTCAACCTATCTGTATAGCTCATTTAAACAACTGAAACACAGGAAGCACAGAATAAGAAATCCTGTAATTAATCCTATATAGATTATTGTAATGCCTGGAAACATCCTAGAGTATACTAAGCAGATAATCAAAAAGTATAGGTAAAGTCCCTTGAGAGAGGGGAGAAAGAATATGGAGGTATTAAACTGTATCATCAGGGAATCCCCTGATACTGTGCCAAACTTTAGGGATAACCAAATCAATAGGCCACGCCCTCGATCATGAGGCTTACTCTTGTGAAGCTTATATAGGTAGCAGAGAAGCTTAGTCTACCTATAGGCATGCCTAAGAGTTACTTCTGGAGGACCTCTGTTGTTGCTCAGATGTGGCCTCAGTCTCTCTAAGCTCAACTCTACAAGTGAAATCATTGCCCCCCCCCGCTACGTGGGCCATGACATCTGGGGTGAAAATCTCCCTGACAAGGTGGGATATGACTCCTAGGGATGAATCCAGACCTGGCACCATGGAATCAACAATTCCATCCTGACCAAAAAGGGGGAAAGAAGTGTAATTAATAAAGTATCAGTGGCAATGAGAATTCAAATAGAGTTGAGAGGCTACTCTGGAGGTTGCCCTTACACAAGCTTCAGGAAGACCTTGCTATCTATCATAACCTGCCAACCCCCAACTAGGACCATTCCAGCCAATCCTAAAGAACATCCAGGGCAATAACCTCCAAATGGGTCCCTGGTTGAGATAAATCCTGAAATCTAGCCCAGCCTCTCCAGAACATCAGATAGTTCCACCTCCCTACCCCATATTAGTGACAGACCCTTCCAATATCAAAAATTTAGAATTGTAATAGCCCAAATAACACCAAAGAGAGGTATGGAAAGATCAAAGGTGATGGTGGAATTATACATGGAAGATAGGACTTAATAAATGAATATGAATGCTGAATCATTCAACTGACATCTCTTTTAGTCTACAGTATTTTAGAGCAGCTAGAAGTAAAAACTTTTTTAGATTGTGAAACTGTAACTCATGTCAAAGTCTGGAATATGTTCTCCAACTAATTGTGGTGCTGTGCTTGGAAATTTATACCTTTTTTTTATATATGTTATTGTTCACAAAAAAAGAAGGAAAAAAATCTATTGTGATGATAAAAAAAGTATTTAAGCCCTCTAGTGTCCTATATTCTGGAGCAGCCAGAAGGAAAATTATGAGAGGATCATATGGCAGCCCATGATAAACTCTGGGATCTATCCTGTAACCACTTTTTCTTTTTTTAAATTTTTTTAATTAATTATTAAATTTTTTTTTAAATGACAAGAAAGAAACACAAACATTCTTAACATATGATCATTCCATTCTACATATATAATCAGTAATACACAATATCATCACAGTTGCATATTCATCATCTTGATCATTTCTTAGAACATTTGCATCAATTCAGAAAAAGAAATAAAAAGACAATAGAAAAAAATTCATACATACCATACCCTTTACCCCTCCCTCTCACTGATCACTAGCATTTCAATCTAAGTTTATTTAAATATTTGTTCCCCCTATTATTTATTTTTATTCCATGTTTTACTCATCTGTTGATAAGGTAGATAAAAGGAGCATCAGACACAAGGTTTTCACAATCACACAGTCACATTGTGAAAGCTATATCATTATACAATCATCTTCAAGAAACATGGCTACTGGAACACAGCTCTACATTTTCAGGCAGTTCCCTCCAGCCTCTCCATTACATCTTGACGAACAAGGTGATATCTATTTAATGCTTAAGAATAATCTCCAGGATAACCTCTCGACTCTCTTTGGAATCTCTCAGTCAGTGACACTTTAGTTTGTCTCATTTTGCTCTTCCCCCTTTTGGTTGAGAAGGTTTTCTCAATCCCTTGATGCTGAGTCTCAGCTTATTCTAGGGGTTTTCTCAATCTCTTGATGCTGAGTCTCAGCTCATTCTAGGATTTCTGTCCCACGTTACCAGGAAGGTCCACACCCCTGGGAGTCATGTCCCACATAGACAGGGGGAGGGCAGAGAGTTTGCTTGTTGTGTTGGCTGGAGAGAGAGGCCATATCTAAGCAAACAAAAGAGGTTCTCTTGGGGGTGACTGTTTTGCCTAATTTTAAGTAAGCGTGACCTATCCTTTGTGGGGTTAAGTTTCAAATGAACAACCTCAAGATTGGGGGCTCAGCTTATTGCTTTGGTGTAACCACTTTTTGAAGAGTGCTTTGAAAACTATTGCTTTTATTTCTTTGCTTTGTATATATGCTATACTATACAATAGAAAGTTAAAATAAAAAAATGTACTTGGAAATTTATTACTTTTTTGTATATATGTTACATTTCACAATTTAAAAAACCACTAAAAAAGATATTTACTAGAAAAAAAGATTAAAACATCCTAGTTTAACTAATAAAGTGTTCTTACACAGGAATTATTAATAAATATTGAAAATTCTAGATACATACCACCAGTTTCACGAGCAAGCACAGTGCAAACCCGAACCTCTGCAGACAATCCAATAACAGACACTCTAATTTTGGCTGCCTTTAGAGACTTCACAAAATCCAAGTAAATGCAAGGGTTTTGTGAAGAAAGGAGTGAGAGAAGACAAACATTTAAGAATTAATATGCTTGAAAAACAGAATGCTATGAAAACTAGTGATAAATTCACTATAGAATTATCTTTAGAATTATAACTTTGGTTTTGATTATAAATATATCTATGGTTCTACCTTGATTAGATCATAGATGTTTGATGGATCACAAGTTGTAAGGCTGCTAAAGATGATTAGGACTTCTCTACTTGTATGTCCTGGCATGTGTCTAAAGAGAGATAAAATGTACTCCAATTAGGTATACCAAATTAATTACACTAATGCAAAAATCACCCAGAAGTTATAGTATATGTGATTTACAGATTTAGACTAAAGAACATCTCACTTGTTTCAACATCAAAAGGGAATGAACTGTGAGTATATTTTAAATACTTTAATGTAGTATTTTCTAAAATAAAAATACAAACTTTTTTACTCAGTGTTTTATTTATTTATTCAACAAATATTTACTGAGTAGTCTTTTAAAAGCTCTGCAGAGAGAGTGATAAACAAGACTGACAAGGTTCCTGACATATAAAGTTTATATAATAGCAAGTTTGTTTCATTCCAAGTCAAAAATGTGCATTGAGTTTCTGGATTTTGAGAGGCTGTTTTATAAATATATATATAACCTAAAAAAAAAAAAAATGTGCATTGAGAATGTTGTGTGGATCAACTTTCAGGTGTATATATGCAGCTTAACAATAGTGACATACTTCATTCTTAAAAACTATAATTTAAACTTACGATGATTCAGAGCCATAGTCATAAACATTAATCTTTGTATATATAACAACATAACAATTAAATGATAACTTATGAGGGTTTTAAGATGTGGTAAGCTATTTGCCCCTATAAAAAATGGGACTTCTATGCTTTTTGGATCATTTTTATCAGCTATCTATAGTTTTCCTGTTTATCTGCTTATTTCTACATTGTCATGCTCTTACCTACCACTTACGGATACATTCATTGGGCCTATCTTATGTATATTTCCTTCTTCTCATCTACATAAAAACTAGAAAATATCTTTTATATTAAAGGTATAAAGTGTGACTCAGGACAAATTACCCAAGGGTAAAATACGTGAGCTTTAGCCATACTGAATACCACCTTTGGGGTTCTTAGCTATATTTCACATAATTGGACTTGCTGGAAAAGTATGATACCAATTACAGAAGCATTACAAAACAAGTTAATAAACTCAATAAATGCGCAACCAACACACAATTATTATACCACACTAAGTTCTATAAACAACCAATTTTTAGAAAATACTTAATTTTATTGATTTCTTTCACACTACAAATAAAGTCCATAGTTTTAATTGTATTGTTCCAATACATTTAAGGATACAGCTCATCTACTAAAATGTAAAATAAAAATAAAATTACCAACCAACACCAAGCTAAAAATCATAAATGTTATTGCATATTCCTCTCACCAAAAAATGATTTTGATATAGCTGGGATTATGAAGATCCATATTAACATATTTTCATTTCAGCTTAATTCAGTCAAAAAAACTTCTAAATCAACTATAAATAATAAATGTAATATACTAACTTTAGAGTTTGCATAGCCATGCTTAAGGAATTATAAAGAGATGGTTCTCCTTGACAGGTCATATCTACAGCTTTCTTTAAAGATGTTATGTGCTTCCTTGGGTTTCCTAAAATAGAAATGGAGTAATATACTTTTAACAAAATTCATAAACATTATAGAAATTTATGTCTCTCCCAAAATTTATGAATCTATAATATTAAAGCACTGAATCAATTCTAATTAGAATTTATATTGTCGATAAGTTACACTTTTTTGAGAAATGTCTGTTAGATAGCCTAACTGCATACTGAAAGACAGAAAATCATCTTCTTCTTTGCATCTATTAGCACACATATTTTAAATGGTTACCCTATAGGGCATAATTTGCCATATTTTATCATTTTAAAGACTAATATATTTAACATCTTTGAAATCAGGATACATCATACTGGCAGCCAGGCTGCATTCGTGACACAGCTGTCACTGCCTGCTGTTATATAAACCTACAAAAAGCTGTTCATTTTGTTGCTTCAATTGCACTATGTACATTGTTAGTGCTATTCATAGTGCACTGAGATGTCATTTAAAATGTTCTTATAAATGTTTTTAATACAAAAGATTCTATTTTTATGTAGACAGAGAGGGTCAGAGGGAATATTCAATGAAATAATGGCTGGAAACCCCCCAAATTTAAAGAAAGACATGAATATATACATATCCAAGATGTTCAACAAAGTCCAAACAGGATAAACCCAAATAGACCCACACGATGACATGTGTAAAGAAAACTGTCAAATGCCAAAGATATAGAGAAAATTCTGACAGCCAAATGAAAGAAGCACAAGAAAGCACTGTGCCACATCCAAGGGAGCCTCAGTAAGATTACATGGCAATTTCTCATCATAAACCATGGAAGCAAGACAGCAGTAGTAAGACGTATTTAAAGTATTAAAGGGAAAAAAATGCCAACCAAAAATTCTGTATCTGACAAAACTGTTTTTCAAAACTGAGGGAGGGAATGCAGGGATGTTCAGTGATTAGAATGTCCACCTTCCATGTGGGAGACCCAGGTTCAATTCCCAGACGATGCACCCAAAATAAAAAAATTTTTAAATGAGGGAGGAATTAAGATGGAGGGATTTCATGACCAGTAGACCAGTCCTACAAGAAATGCTAAATGGAGTTCTGCAGGTTGAAAAGAAAAGACACTGGACAATTGACTCAAGCCACACGAAGACATAAAAATCTCTAGTAAGGATAATGACATGGGTAAATATAAACACCAGCAGTGTTGTATTTTGATTTGTAACTCCACTTTTTATCTCTTCCAGGCTCTAAATTTATAAATACATAAAAATATAATGATAAATCAATGGTTTTGGACTCATAATGTGTAAGTATGTAATTTGTGGCAAGAACTTCAAAAAGGTGGGGGACAGAGGGTATAGGAACATAGATTATGTATGCTATCGAAATTAAGTTGGTATCAAAGCAAACGAGACTGTTTTTAGATCCACACTAGGTTTGATTTTGGATGTTAAATTTAAGCCCCATATAACAACAAAGAAAATATCAAGACTATCCAAACTCATAGAGACAGAAAACAGAGTATAAGTTACCAGGGGCAAAGAGGCAGGGGAAATGGGGAGTTAACATAAAATGAGTGTAGGCCCCAGATTGGACCATGGCCCCCTGGAGCAGCTGCAAAGCTGCCACCAAGACCTCACAGCATGGGAGGCGGGATCTGCACAAAACAAGTCACAATGATTTATACAGAAAAACCTGATGAAATTACAAAAGATGATGGATGGAAAAACTCAATAACTTACACATACAGCAAGCAGACATGACTTGTCTCACCATGAACTACATTGTTGGAGAGGGCTTTAAGGAAGCCAAGAAGTTCCTAATGGAATCTGGAATTGAACCTAGTGTGGATCTAAAAACACTTGATGATCATATCAAAATCTGGAGATAATATTGAAAAGTCAGATTCAGGAAGCTACTGCATACTCAATAGCCTCCATCCAGAGCTCTTAGACACAAACCAGTATCTTCACTTTTATTTGCAGCAACATTTGATTGAGCTGATCCAGGAGCATGACAGAGACTGCCCTGGAATCTGCACAGACACAGTTGACAGAGCAAGACAAAGAAAGCAGAGTATCTGCCTGATGGAAATGGAGTGCATGTTGGCTTTGCTGGCCTTTGATAATCCCAAGGAGTCATCTTTTGGAGACCTCACTAAAATGATGCAGAAGCAGAAGGTGTGACGTGAAGTTAACAAAGTTGTCTTAGATTATGAAAACTGTAAGTCAACACCCAAGCTGGCAAATTTACTGAACTACTCTGGGCTCAGAATGAGTTGGAACAGAAGAAAGTAAAATATCCTAAAGATGGATAAGCAATGATATGTTCAAGAACCCCAGGTAGCATCTGAGTGGGCAGCCCAAGTGTTGTCCACGGCTCATAGCCATGCCACACCACACCAGAGAGATCTGACTGCAGCTGAGGACTCTCCCTTCTCTCCTATTTCTTTTTTTTTGAACCAGCATCTTTACATCTTTTTGAAAAGGAAAAACGGCGCTTTTAAATGCTAGGAAATTTACAACACTGTCTCTCTCTGGAGGTCTGACATAGGTACTGCACTATGGACCATTTTTAAGAATTAGACATGTTGCTTTTGAATATTCTAGTGCTCCTGATATTTTTAGCTACTGAATAATTTGGTTTGCAATGAGTGATGTCTTAATAGATAGGGAGTATCAGTTAAGCTTACTGCCCCTGCTCAAAATCTATGAAAAATACTGACATTCATCTGCTTTCTGCTGGGTAATAGGCGTTTTCCTAAGTCTTGTCAGGATTTCATCTAAAAGTTCTTCCTTATCCCCTCTTCATGCTTGTTCATTTTTGTTTTGTTTTGTTTTTATTGTTAAACATAACATATATAACATATATAAAGAAAAGAAAAAAAAAGCAATGATTTTCAAGGTACACTTCAATAAGCAGATACAGATTTCAGAGTCTGTTATGGGTTACCATTCCACTATTTCAGATTTTTCTTTCTACTTGCCCCAAAACATCACATTTGTTTTTTGTTTTTTGGCATGGGTAGGTTCTGGGAATCAAACCAGGGTCTCTGGCATGGTAGCAAGAATACTGCCACTTAGCCAACATTGCCCTCCCTGCATTTGTTTTTTTGATTGAAAAGAACATATAAACTTATAAACCCTAATTCAAAGACTTTGATGTGATGCTACTGAGTTTGACTTTTTTGCCTTTTGGTTCTGGGTGGTGGCTTCTAGGGACGTGTGTGTGAGCAACAGGCTGTGGGGCTGTTTTTTCCTATGTATAATTGGTGCTGTGTGGTGAGAGGCTTGTTCATAGTGGGTCACTGAACCATCTTTTCCAGGCAGTTTTGTTGAAATAAAGGTTTCTCTTAGATTTCAGTATGTCCAAATTGACCTCTAAAAAGTTTTAATCATCTAAAACACATCTTTTAGTGTTTTTTTTTCAGGTGATTGTTTCCCTATGGTATAGTAGCAGTATCTGTAGCCACAAATACCACTTTACCCAGTCCTTGTCTTGGAGGTAACCCTGGTACTCATGGTGAAGGTTGTTTCAGCACTCTGTGCTTTGGCTAAGGCGCATAAGGCACTTGTCAAGCAGAGCCTCTCCAAAGGATCATGTGTTCAGCCACAGTTGATTTGTGCTTCAGCATCTCAGAGTATCTTTTCCTGTCACCTTCTATTGCACTTTCTATATTCTATCCATATCCTGATTCTGTTCACTAATAAATGTGTCCCCTGTTGATGGAGGGGAGAGCATAAATGGCCCAGCACGTGGTGCTGCATGCATGCACATGTCAAAGCAGTCAGTAGTCCACATATGCACATGGAACTCAAGTTCAGACGTGTATTCAATCATTGCAATGTGCAGTGCGTGTGACTGACCTTGCTGACGTGCTCAAAGTCAACTCTGTGAACAGCTGAGCCCTTGAGTGCATTTTGTATGTCCTCATGGTGCACAGGCTTATCTCACCACTGGTGCCATGGGCACCATCCTCATGTAAGCTCAAGCTCCCTGGGTACTATGACTCAGGACCCCCTGGAATGATTCCTGATGCTGGAACAAAGTATTCTGGCATCTGAGGCTTAACAGAAATAAATGCCTTTAGCAACCGAATCTTGGGAAACTTGCTTGCCTTATTTCTTGCATGGTAGGAGGTACCTTGACAAGCAAGGTTAGGCCAGACCATGGGGTTGCCAGCTTGCCAATACGTAAGTACATCAAATGGTCTGCCTGTAAATGACCTGTTGTCTTGCCGAAGCCCTTGCATACTTTGAGTCATGTTCATTACTTGTCCACAGCACCAAATGTTCTCTCTGCTGAATGATTTCTTTTACTCTTTGACTTCGCAGTCTAACGGCATGTTTTCTAGCTCTCTACTATTTTCAGTGGTTAGGGATTATATATGATTTATATAATTTAGTAACAGATGCAGAGATAAAATTGTGATGGTCACTGTAAAACAACTTTTGTCTCCAGACTGATCTTTTGTGCTATCCTTTCAGTTTTTTTGAGGACGAAGTACAGATGGGAGGCATGTCCTTACTTTACCACCTAGAACTGATCATTTCAACTTCAGCTGTCTTTGCAGTCATCAACAAATGCAACCTATCTTTAGAATTATTTCCTGTGTAGTTTGGGGATAATAAGTTAGAGGAAAGGCGAGTTTTAATCTTAGGTAATTAATGGGTTAAATAGAACAAAAGCTGGAAAAAATATTAGGGAAGAGATAGAAATAAAAAATGTACATTTTTTTAAAAGCACCAGATTAGCATTTCTCATCATTTTTTATTAATGTATATAAGATCATTTACATGCATAATTAATATATCATCAATTTGACATATTCTTAAAACTACAGTGTGTGAAAAGTCTTGCACACAGGTTCACCCACAAACTATTGAGATGTGGGTTTCTCATGTGCATGAAATGTTATTAAGTGGTATTTTATTCACCAGTTCAAGCAGATAATAGCTTAATAAGCCAAAGCTAAAAACCAATGTGGGCTAGATGTTGGTGAAACTCTAAATATTCATTTATTGTTTTCTTTACCTTTGCTTAAGAGAATACAATTATTTTTTCCCATGACCTGTTCATAGACTGGAAGTTGCCTTTCATGGTAGTGACTTTGTTTACTTTTCGTTTTTTGCCACTATTTTATAGTCTTTTTTTTTTCCAGCAAGAAGCTAAATTAAGTCTTTTGAGATAAAGCTGCAGTATAATTAGGTTTTCTGCTTCTGTCTCATATTTGGATCTCACTGTTGTGTTTATTAAAATTAAGTTGTGTTTTACAGAGGTAGTTTATTCTTTTCACACTTTCTTGTTGAAAGTGACTTGAAATAAATAAAATTTGACAATATTCTAGTCCTTTATGTTCCTGATCCCATGAAGTTGTGTGAGAAATAACCCCTAGTATGGAATAATTCCAAAGCATAGAGATTATTGCAAAGCAAATGAAAACTAATAGGTTTTATCTTTTGAATCAAGGTTTCCAAGTTTTAGAAAAGGCAAAAATTATTGGAACTAGTATTTGAGACAAAAATTTAACATGCATGGGACTGAAGAAAGACATCTCTATGCATATGTACAAAAAAAAAAAGAAAAAAAAACACTGGCAGCTGAGGCCCTGCAAAGTCCCTAAGAGGCAAGTTGTTCTTTTTGTTCCAGTCATCCCCTTACTTACGCCTGAGTAGAAGTCATGATCTGAAAACCTGTAGACAAAATATTTTGAGGTCACACTCTCTCTAAGCTCAACTCTACAAGTGAAATCACTGCCCTCCCCACTACATGGGACATGACATCCAGGCGACATGGGAGATGACTCCCAGGGATGAAACTGGCCCTGGCACCATGGGATCAACAATTTCATCCTGACCAAAAGGGGGAAAAGAAGTGAAACTAATAAACTATCAGTGGCAGAGAGAATTCAAGAGGCTACTCTGGAGGTTCCTCTTACACAAGCTTCAGTTAGCCCTTGCTGCCTATCATAACCTACCAAATCCCAACCAGGCTCATTCCAACCAATACTAAAGAACACCTAGGGCAATATGTAAGATTCCACAAGGTTTCCATGCACTAGAGTAACTTTCCAGAAACCTAAAACCTCCAGAAGAGTCCCTGGACCAGAGAAGTCCTGAAACCTAGAGGGCCCAGCCTCTCCAAAACATCAGATAGTTCCATCTCCGTACCCCATATTAGATTAAAGAGAGGGATGGAAAGATTAAAGATGATGGTGGAGTTATATAAAGAAGTCAGGATTTAACAAATGAATATGACTGCTGAATTATTAAATTCATATTTCTTTTAGTCTTCAGTATCTTTCCAGTATCTTAGAGCAGCTAGAAGTAAAATCCTAAAATTGTGGAATTGTAACCCATGTCAAACTCTGAAACATATTCTGCGATGAATTGTGGTGGTGTGCTTTGAAATTTATTGCTTTTTTTGTATGCTACATACACACCATAAAAAGAAAGAAAAAAGTCAATTGTGATAAAAAATATTTAAGTCGTCTAGCCTCCTATATTCTGGAGCAGCTAGAAGGAAAATTTGAGAGGATCATATGGTAGTCCATGATGAACTCTGGGATCTGTCCTGTAACTACTTGTTGAAGAGTGTTTTGAAAACTTTTGCTTTGTATATATGTTATACTGTACAATAAAAAAGTTAAAAATAAAATATAACTATATATATTGAGGTCAGTTTTTCCAAAGAACTGTCTCTATTTTCCTTCTGTATGCTGTTAGTTTGGGAGAGTGGCAGCACCAGGAGTTTCAGAGAATCTAACACATTTTATGTGAGAGACAATGAAGTCTTCCTGGAAATAGAATGGGATCCCTTTTTGGTTATTACTGTCAAGTCGCAGTATAAACAGAAGAAACCAAAGGCAAGGCATCCATGGACTGAGTGCTCAGTCCACTTCAATCTCAACTGAGGACAGTCAGTTGAGCAGAGTAGTATGGCATGTGGAGAGGTTGCAGTTTCCTTTAGCATTCAGTTTTGCTACTTTGCTGATACCTTTTGTTATTTTTGACAATGGCTGTGTTTCTTTCAGAAATATGTATTTCTTTTTTTGATTTACCATAAATTGTACTGTCAACATGAAAAAAAAATGAGTGTAGGGTTT
>PVIY010046849.1:0-18203 GCA_004026745.1 Myrmecophaga tridactyla
AACCAGCTACATGGTGGCAGGTTGATTACATTGGACCACTCCCTTCATGGAAGGGGCAGCGATTTGTTCTAACTGGAATAGACACATACTCTGGATATGGGTTTGCTTTCCCTGCACACAATGCTTCTGCCAAAACTACCATCTGTGGGCTTACAGAATGCCTTATCCATCGTCATGGTATTCCACATAGCATTGCTTCAGATCAAGGAACACACTTCACAGCAAATGAAGTGCGAGAATGGGCACATGCTCATGGAATTCTCTGGTCTTACCATGTTCCCCATCATCCAGAAGCAGCTGGATTGATAGAACGGTGGAATGGCCTTTTGAAAACTCAATTATGGTGCCAACTAGGTGGCAAAAATTTGAAAGGCTGGGGTAATGTTCTCCAGGAAGCTGTGTATGCTCTGAATCAGCGTCTGCTGTATGGTGTTGTTTCTCCCATAGCCAGGATCCATGGGTCTAGGAACCAAGGGGTGGAAATGGGTGTGGTACCACTCACTATTACCCCTAGTGATCCACTAGGAAAATTTTTGCTTCCTGTCCCTGCTACCCTGAGTTCTGCTGGTCTACAGGTTTTAGTTCCAAAACGGGATGTGCTTCCTCCAGGAGAAACAACAGTGATACCATTAAACTGGAAGTTAAGATTGCCACCTGGTCACTTTGGGCTACTTATACCTCTGGATCAACAAGCCAAGAAGGGGATTACATTATTGTCTGGGGTAATTGACCCTGACTATCAGAAGGAAGTAGGACTGCAATTACATAATGGAGGTAAAGAAGAGTTTTCTTGGAATATAGGAGATCCCCTAGGGCGTCTATTAGTACTACCATGCCCTGTGATTAAAATCAATGGAAAACTGCAACTACGCAATCCAGGCAGGACTACTATCTGATTGGGCAAGCGCTGGCCTGTCTGTTGCAATGAGGACATTTCATAGGATTAGGTCATGATCATGTCAGCTGCATCCACAGCTGATTCCATTTGTAATCAGCCAAAGGGGAGTGTCTTCTGCAATTAGTGATGCTAAATCTAATCATGGGAAGCCTTTTAAGGAGAACTCAGAGGAGACAGATTCCATTCCTGCTTCGGCTGGTGAGCCTCTCCTGTGGAGTTCACCCACACCCTCCATCGGAGTCGTCGGCTTCGCAGCCTGCCCTGTGGATTTTGGACTCTGCATTCTTGTGGTCACGTGAGATACTTTTATAAATTTTATATTTGCAAGTGTTCCCTGTTGATTCTGTTTCTGTAGAGAACCCTAACTAATACACTTAGGAATATCAAGTTGTCCTATCACCTGGCAATACCACTACTTGCTATATACCCAGGAGAGATGAAAGCAGTGACACAGACATGTGCACACTGTTGTACATAGCTGCACTATTCCCAATCGCCAAAAGATGGAAACAATCCAAGTGCCCATCAATAGATGAGTGGATTAACAAAATGTGATATATACATAAAATGGAACATCATGCAGCAGTAAGAGAAAATGATATTCTGAACCACATGTCAAGATGGTTAAGCCTTGAGGACATAATGCTGAGTGAAATAAGCCAGACACAGAAGGACAGATACTGTATCATTCCATTTTTATGACCATGGTAAAGGTAAAATCAGAGGCTTATAATACAGAATATAGGGGATCTAGAGATACACATAAGCTTGAGATGGGTGAACAGTTAGCTGATGAGGCTAAACTTAATTGTAAGGGAATAGATAGAATTGAAGGCAGTTCACTAGTGGGTCTATAAGTAATATCACCATATTGAAGGTGAACATAATTGAAAGGGGGTGTATAGACTCTTATTTCCCAAAATAAGTTCTCACATGAACTACTACAAAGGTATGAATTTTGTACAAAGACTTTATAGTTTTGAGGTATGGGGGGAAAGTGCTATTGCATGCTGTGGGCTATGTTCCACAGGAAAACATCAACAGTACTGCAGCAACACCAGGGGTAAATAATGGGGAGAGGAATAAATGTTAGGGGGAGATTTGGATTTATTGGTGAGGTTGTGTTTATTGACTATCTTTCTCTTGGGAGCAATGAAATTATCTAAAATTGATGTACTGCTGACTTTGGACGTGATACATGAGGCTGGCAGACAGAGGTGGCTGAAAGACACACTAACTGAGAAGTAAATTGGTGAACAATGGTATAATATACATATGATCCAATATTGTGCTGCTACAAAAAAGAAGAGAGTTCTGAGGAATGCAACCATGTGAATGAACATATGGGACACTTGGTGAGGTAATATAAGCCAGAAACAAAATGGCAAATATTGTATGATCTCATTCAAAAAATACCTATAAGAAAATGGGGGCTAGACTGTAAAGTCTTACAGCAGTCACATTTAGTATGGAGTGGTAATTGTTACTTCTGGAGTTTGAGGGGCTGTTTTATATATGTATAACCTAGTATTTAGAGATAAGAAGAAAGATGATCAGGTCAGGATTAAGATAATTCAGAATACAGGGGTAAGGAAGGCATTGCCTGTATTTTAGAACTTCACCTACTCTTTGAGACCAAAGAAAGAAAGGTTTACTTGTCCAGAACCTAAATTTTCAGTAGCACATAATCTAACTCAACATCTGGATAAATCATTTAAACAATCCAATCACAGGGAGGCCAGAATAAGAAATGAGAGCTTTTAATCCTGTATAGTTAAATTCAATGCCTGTATACATCCCAAAGTATATTAAGCAGATAATCAAAAAGTATCAGCAAAGTCCTTTGAGGGATGGGAGAAACAATATGAAACTATTAAACTTTACCACTGGAAACCCCTGATACTGTGTCAAACATTAGGGACATCCAAATCAATAGGTCAAGCCCCTGATCTTGAGACTTTCTCTTGTAAAGCTCATGTATGTAGCGGAGGAGTTTATCCTACCTATAGGTATGCCTAAGAGTCACCTCCAGAGGACCTCTTTTGCTGCTCAGACATGGCCTCTCTCTCCCTAAGCTCAACTCTTCAAGTGAAACCATTGTTCTCTCCACCCCATGGGACAGACATCTAGGGATGAAAGTCTCCTTGGTGGCATGGGAGATGATTCCCAGGGATGAGTCTGGCCTTGGCACCATGAGATCAACAATGCCATCCTGACCAAAGGGGGAAAAGAAGTGTAAGAAATAAATTATCAATGGCTGAGAGAGTTCAAATAGAGTTGAGAAGATACTCTGGAGGTCACTCTTATACAAGATTCAGTTAGATATAGCTACTATCATAACTTGCCAAACCAAAACCATTCTTGCCAATCTTAAAGACTATGTAGGGTGTTATATAAGATTCTGCAGAAATTCATGTACTAGGGTAACTTTCCAGAAACCTACACCCTCCAGATGGGTCCCTGGATCAGATAAGTCCTGAAATGCAGAGGGGCCAGCCTTTCTAGAACATCAACTAGTTCCATCCCTATATCGCATGTTAGCAATAGCCCCTTCCAACATGAGAAAGTTAGAATGGCCATAGTCTAAATACTCCTAAAGAGTAGCAGAAAGATCAAAGTTGATGGTGGTGTTATACAGAGAAGACGGGGTTTAACAAATGAGTATGAGTGCTGAATCAGAATACTGATATTTCTTTTAGTCTCCAGTATCTTAGAGCAGCTAGAAATAAAAACCTAAAATTGTGGAATTGTAACCCATACCAAACACTGAAATCTAATTGTTGCAATGTACCTTGAAATGGATTGCTTTTTGTATATATGCTATTTTTCACAAAAAAGGAAAAAAAAAAAGAGGAAGAGTATTAGAGAAGATAGGATTTAACAAATGAATATGACTGCTGAATCAATACGTTAGTATTTCTTTTTGTTTTTGAATGGGTAGACACCGGGAATTGAACCCGGGTCTCCTGCACAGAGGGTGAGAACTCTGCCACTGAATCACCTTTGCCCACCCTAGTATTACTTTTTATCGCCACTGTCTTGGAGCAGTTAGAGAATAAAATGAAAAATCATGGAGCTATAACTCATATCAAACTTTAAACTCTGTTGTATAACTACTTGTTAAAATGTACTTGGAAATTTACTGCTTTTTTTTTGTATATATGTTATGTTTCACAATAAAAACCACATTTAAAAAAAATAGGGGAACCTCAAGGAGGCAATGGTTTAATTGAGGCAGTGCTACATGATAAAACAACACTAAAAATGTACATATATGGCATACAGAGGAAATTGTAAGGCTATTTTAAACAGTCTTGCATCTCAGAGTTGGATTCTGGTGAAATTTTCTCCAGAAATCTGTATAAAATTAAATATTTTAGCAATAAATAATAATACAAATAATATTGGCCAGGTAGAAAGGTGAACAAGACAAATTTAGATATGACTAAAACTTGATGTATAACTATCATTCTATGAAAATTTAGACCTGAAAATTTTGAGTTGGAAGATATTCTACTGAAGAGAATAATGGATAAAAATTAAAACTTGCTATACAATTAATTTCCCCTGGAAAAATTTCTATTAACAAAATCTGGTCAATAAATAATATCTATATTTTACAATGTGGAAACAGCTAGGCTTAATCAATATTATTTTAGTGAAATAAATCAGAAAATAAAAAGAAACAGAAATACTTAAATGTATGATATAATGTAGAAAAGACAATTGTATTTATTCAATGGGATTTTTTATAAAATATGCTTTCCTGACAAAAAGTAATCAGTTTTCAAATATTTTTATTAAGATGGATATTATTCATTACATAGAGTTGAATTATTCTTTGTTTAAACAGGGTGGGTAAAATGTTTCAAATTAAAAATTCTCATCTAACCCAGCCTGGCAGACAATTAATGATGGGGATTTCCTGGGCAAGGTAATGTGTAAATGTGCTCCATAAAAAATAATGCAAATCTGAATTATTTGACATTGTCCCTTGAAAAAAGTATGATATTTGTAGACAATGTTAGTCCACATTTTTCCCATTTTATCTCTTTTACTTTCTTTTCCTATACAAACTACCCTAAAAATTATTACAAGTTCTGGTTCTTGTTTAGTATCATTCATTCTGTTATGGATGTGTTAGTATTTGTGTCCATTTATATTCTTGCAATTCTCATTTTTATGATATAATTCCTAACAGTTTACTTTCTTTCTTGTGTTGTAATTTGGCACACTATAAATACAAAATTTAGTTATGTTCATCATGCTTTTGTTGAGTATATTCTGCATATAAGACACTGTGCCAGGGGCTGGGTAGATAAACATTAAAGCTTCAGAATTCACCTACAGCAAAAACTGAAGCTGTACTCATTTGAGTTCTTTATTTTGTGGCTCCATTTTAAGCCAAGAACCAGAGCATTAGACCCTCTGATTTTGCCACACCATGTATTCAGAAATATGTCATTAAACTAATGGTAATTCTGTTGCCTTATTCATTCATGTCAAACACTAGCTTCTATTTTTCTCATTTAAAATGACTAATATTGATAAAAATAAGGCTGTCAATTTCTCCTTCTTTCCATCCTTACTTTGCTCAAGCTAATTCTATTCCAAGAAGCTCCTCACTATTTGCAGCGATATGAGGTACTCAACACAAATTGCCACCTATTCTTTTTTAATATGAGCATAAACAAAATACTAAGTCTGAACATGAAATGTATTTCCAAAAGTTAGATGATTTCCTCCTATATTATAACTGTGTTGAAGGATCAATTAATTGAAAATCTTAATTCTTTGATGCCCTATGCATTTGCTTAGTGTGCTTAGTAGAAAACCCAAGAATGAGCAACTATGTAAGCAATCTTCCCATCAGTTCTTCTCGCAGAAATTCTCTGAATCTCTATGGATGAGAAAGACATAGTGAATGTTGGGACTGATCTAATCATGCTATTTTTCTTCTCTTGCTATTTTTCTGACTCACTCTTTTTTCCCTAATCTTACCTACTCCATTACCATCCCATAACAATCTCTCTCACTCTCTCTCCCTGCCCCTCACACACACACACAGACATAAAATCATTATTTGAAAAATTGTCCAGACAAATCCATTTCAATTTTCAATAATATGTATAGTTTCTTTTCTTTCTTCTGTGAGAAAACATTTTGGTTTCTCACCTATCCCAGCCCCAATTTTTAGTATTTCTTAACCACTTTCTTTAGTTTTTGTATTAGATGTGACAATTCAGAGAGTGGTCTGTGATCACATTGTGCAAATCTCAATCACCTGATGGAAGCTTTGTTCAGAGGATGGCAATACCAAAGGAAAAAACTGATTTCCCCTCTGATACGATTTACAGAACCCTAATATCATCAAATTTCCTCCTTGGAAATTACTTGAAAGCCTCACGTTCATTTTATGTTTATTATATGATCCTTATAAGAACCCTAAGTTTTGACCTCTTAACTTCCTAATGTGCTACTAATTCCATCAAGAGGAGAACAATCGTGGAGTAAGGTTAACTTTTTCAAAATAGTTTAGAGATATATCTACTAAAGGATGGGTTTTCTAAGTAGACTTAAAACTATAATTCCATCTATTATTCCCCATGTTGAGAGACTATAGATTCTTTTCCTTTATTTGGTTTGTGCAAAGCCTTTTCAGAGGGATTACAGAATTCCTAATTCTGTATTCAAAAAATGCAGTCTCTGAATACCCTTAGTCACTTAAAGGGAGTAAATCCCTTTTTTTGTGAGTGTATTTGTTTTTTTGTTTTTTTGTTTTAAATTCACCCCTTATTCTTGCTTATAAGTGAACATGCCAGTCTCTCTTGGTCATGTGTCTCTAAATCATTAATTTTCATTTTCAATTCCTCATATCCTCAGAGAAGTCCTTAATAAAAGTCAACATTCTCTTAGTCTAACACTTTTGCTTCTTCATTCATGCAAAATTCCCACCTTCTTTTCATTGATATGATCTAGCAAAATAATGTACTGCTCATCATTCTTTAAAACAAGTCTAAGCATTATTACTCCCCTCAGATTCACTGAGAAAGGTGGTTCTTAATTCATTGTCTCAGGTCCACCTTGGTTCTGCCTTTCCATTCAAGTTTCTCCCTTCCCCTATGTCATTATCATTGGAAAAATAGCAGTCTATCATTCTACTCGCAGCACAAGCAGTGTTACTTCTCTAAGCATCTCCTAATGTTCTTAAACAGAATTCAAAATTCCATCTTTGTGTCCTAAATTAGTATTAGTATAAGATACTAATAGGTTATTGGGGATACCCTGTTGACAATTAATTAATTAATATTTTATTTCCCTTGATCTGTTCAATATAAAAAATATATAGAAAATTATGTATATGTAAATGTGCTTCCCCTGTTGCCAGTTGCATTTTTTCATGGAGAAGGGAGTATGGGGTTTAGGAAAGCTAAAAAAGCAGGGTGAATAAATTGTTACTATTCTTAGTATCTTAATGAATAAGTTTTCTCTCTTTTTATTATATCATTCTCTTTAAAAAATCAACTGAGTCAGGATACATACATTGTTTACTTAAGATCTGAAGAAATTCGCCATGGATGAGAGAAGAAATGATGGGCAAAAGAAAAAAAAAGCTCACTAGGCCAAGAGAAGCTCAGTACTACTTGTTTATACTTCTCATTTCTATATAGAATTCGATTAACTTAATTTTCATTTTCCTTTATTATTAAAGTTTCTTATTCACAATTATAGGATACAATTCTCTCTGCATTCCTTACATCATTATTAAACTTTTCTCTACCTAGATCTTTGAGTCTTCTGTGAGGACATATATTCACAAGCTTAATTATCCCATTTTATGTCCACACGAAGGCATACTAATGAAGCATTATGTACACTTAAGGAAATTGTTTCCAATGAGACAGATATAGAATCAGCAATTGGTCAATTCTGTGATGCAATTCTCAAGAGATATAAAAAAGTGATGAATCTTGTTTCTTATAGTCCACATAATTTAATCTATCTCATCCCTATTTAAAAATGTATATATATATATGAGGACAGAGTATATAAAAGCAAATCCAAGACACTTGTCATCCCCTCCCTGATCACAGTTATTTCTGAAGAAATATCAATCTTGGTCTATCTTTCGATCTCGAGTTTAAAAAAAAATTTCAAAACATGCCATCATATGTCATAGATTTTTTTGTCTTTGATTGTCTTCAAAATTGAAAGAATCCACAGTGAGCATCAAACCTAGAACACCATTCCAAGAATATACAGAGACTCAGAATTCAACTTCACGAAGCTTAAAGAGAGAAGTAGAAATAGATTTTCCTTCCTGATAGGAGTTGTTCTAAATATCCATTAGTTACTTACATGAACCATGTAATTTTTTAACATATAATGTCCTCTACATTTAGACACTACCGCTGGTAGAAGTCAATTTTGACCCATTTAGGCTAGGAATCTCCCAGTGTGCAAAATCATCTACCCAGTCTACCACATGAGCTGGCTCAGAGGATTTTTCATTATGTTACATCAGAAAACAACAAAATCTGTTTTACACAACACTGAAGTATACTGGTACCTGATGCCTGTTTTGCTACAAATATGATGCTTTAAAATAGTTTACCTAAAATATCAAGAAGCATCAAAGGGCAGTTAATATAGCCTTGGCTATTTTCCATAGCTAAATGGCTATTGACTAAGGGAGGTTTCTGAAGGAAGAAAACTTTTCTCTTGTATTGCTGTTGTTGCTAATACAAAATCACCAGGAAGTTGTAAATTCAGCAGCTATCATAATCCATCCTCTCTAGGAATATTTCTGTAGGATATATAATTACTTTATACTTATCTTTCAGGATTTCTGCTTGATAGTGTTTGATGTAAGCTGAAAACAACCACCACCTCTTCCCTGAATACTGTGGATTATTCCTTACATTTAGTTCTATGAATGAGGTGAAGAGAATTGAAGCAGAGAGAAAGGCATCTTTGGAATTAATTAAAAATGGAAGGCAAAAACTCTAAATCTGGGCCCTAAACAGGTTAAAAATAATTTTATTTTTTTAAGGAGAAAGTGTGGTAAAATCTTTTAAAAGTACAGTTTTTTAAATCAAACTAATTTATGTCCAGGCTCCTTCTTTTCTGTGTAAAATGGGGCACCTCATTTAAATCGTGATATCATTTCTCTCATTTATCAAACCAACAAAATTTGTAATTGTGAAAATAGAGATATATAGTGTATTTGAAATGCAGCCACAAAGCACTAATTGTATGGTAATTAATATGTGAAAGTGATTCCAAATTTTCATTTATCTCAGCCTTCTTACCTTTCATCCAGTTAACACTCTGAATTTACTTTTCTGAGGAGGTGACCTACAAAACCAGCAACTTCTAAGTTATTTTTAAACTTTAATGAACAAGAGGTGTCATTGAATAGATGAATAGGCATGGATATATAGATATATGTGTGAATTTTATTTGATCTTAAAAGAGAAATTATTCATTTGCTAATTTTTTTCATGTAAGGACAGTGAAACATAAAATTATTTCTTGAAACATTTCCATATTTCCAAATATGACCTTTATTTCATTAATATACCAAAAAGACATCATCCAAAATTTTCTACCTCTATTTCTTTATGGTACAGTAGCAACTTAAAGTCACTGTGAATCAGAATGCACGATTCTTCTAGTTTACTGTATTTCCAATCTCTTAGAACAATAATTTTGAATAACAAACTGAACCACAAATTAAAAAAAATACTCTAATGTAGAGCCAAATTTGAGTTGTCTAAAACATTCACTTTAGTTTTTATAATGCAATCCATTTTTAACATATGTCAACAGTTAACATACTACTTAGCTAAATGGCTTTAACTATATATATATATATATATATATATATATATATATATATATATATATATATATATATATATAATCTGACTCTTTTTGAGCATGGAGTTCAACTGGAGGAAATAAGTATGTAGGTATAGCAGAGAGGAGTCTACATACCTTAAGTGGCTAGTATAGCATGAAAATCAAGGAATACATTTAAATTGTTAAATGAGTGTTGGTTCAGAGAACATCCTTTCTATCAGAGTTCTCCTATGAATAGGCAGTTCCATGTTGCCATGTCTTTCTTCAGGACGTTTTATGAACTGAATTGACAATTTTCTTTTTCTTAGTAAAAGTTAGTTCCCCTTAGGCATAATATTGCAGCACATCACTACAAAATACCTTTGCTAATTTTCCCATTGCCCCACAGTTAACTACCATTAAATTGAAGTATAAAAATATGTACAAATTATTTCCCATTAAAATAATCCAGTTTGTCATCTGGTCATGAATCCATCAAGTTATCAATTGGTAAAGAACCCAAATGATCCCATAATCCCAACCTCTCACAAAGAGTATAATGCATATGCCATGCTGAAAATTTGTGAAATGGAATATCAGACCATGTTTTGAGTTGATAATTATATTGAGACACAGTTATATATATATAATTTTGAATACAAATTAAAAATTTGCAATAATATATAGGCCACATAGTATTTTAAAGGAAATGAATAAAACTAAGTGTTCTAAATTAAATTACTATAATGCAGAAGTTCCAAACTGGTGTCATCCTCAGGGAGGACTACGCAAGCTCAATAGGAGAACTGGATGCTATTTTCAAGGCTTGCTAGATTAAATTCGGTAGTATTTGATTTATCAGTTGAAAATGCAGTGAAGTTTGGAGAACTAGTGTGGTTGAGACATGGCAGTAAACTTTGGCTCTGTGCAGCATTCACAGAACACTGTCTGTGAGGTTGGACTTTTCCCTAGGACCTCCATCACTGAGTTCTATAGCATAAATACACACACACACACACACACACACACACACACACACGTTAAAAAAAAAAAGATGAGACTAATTTTTTTCTACCTTCAATTGGTTTTCTTGTAGCTAGAGAAGGATAAAATATATGCATGAACACTTCCACATGTCCTTGACACCTTCAGTTTAAAAAGATAGCTCAGTCGAACACAGAATCATGGTGGAATGGAAGCCAAGGCCCTGAAGTTTCACAAAATTGATTCATTATTGATTCAAAGGCTTTCTATCTTGTAATGACGTTTAGAATTTGCTTGGGAGTGGGATTGAAGGCATCTTTAAGGCTCATTCCTATTTGGAAATCACTGCTCAAAAACCTTCTGAGAGGAAAAGGAACTAGGGAATACACCACACACACACACACATTCACAGACATAATCACATGCCACACCCCATGCAAATATATCTCACACTTCTCTATCTATAGAGATATTTTGAGAATATTAAATATGCACTGAAAACTTGAATTCCAATCACAACCCCCAGGTTTCATTCTATCTTTCTGCTTTTTTATACATTGAGGGACCAGCCTTCCATTAATATCAGTTTTTAATTCCATCATCTGTAAACTGTTTTCAAAACTTTATAGGGGTGTTATAAGGATGAAATGACATAATGAATGCAATACTATCATTAAATTTATTTTTTTAATTTTATTTTGTATTTATATTATTTGTATTTGCTAGTGTCAGTTCCTTACTAATAATCAGAGACATGAAGATAAATTAAAGACCTTCTATCTTTAACCACATAAAGATCCCTATTTGTGGCAGTCAAATGGATATCTGTAGCACTGAGTTTTATTCCTATTATTAAATAATTACATAAGCAGGCTTTCTACACTAATTTCCAAAACCAGAACTTCCTTCAAAATCCCTTATCTCAATGTAAATCAAGTACAGTCACTTAAACTTATAAAGGAGAGTCATTTCAAATCATGGAATATTTATTACGTTACATATATATTCAAAAAAGATATCATACATGTTACATATATATTCCAAAAAGGCATAAGACATAAAGTGATAAAAATATTAAATTTCAAACTTCCTGCATGAATCATCAATACTATAGATGCATTTCAATGGTATTTATTTTGAAAACTATACTGACTATTATGGATCACAAAGAATAACAGTAAGCCCAAAATGAAACTATAGTTGAGGCATCCTGGAATGGAAGCTGAGAGAAAGTGAGTCTAACAAGGAATGAAGGTGATTTTATCTGGGAAAGAATCAGGGGAAAGGGTTCTAGGTACAAGAAATAATGCAGCAGGAGTGAAAATTTAAAAAGAGCTGAAAAGAAGGGTAGAAGGAAATGATATCTAAGCAAAAACTTAAGAGAACTTCACACACACAAAAAAATAAAAGTACAGCCAGACATTCAAAAACAATAACAACATATCGCCTTTGGCACTTTGGAGAACATAGGCCACCACTGGATTTTCAGGGTAAGGAAATAATAATGATGAAAACCATAAGCAACTTTTTGTAGGGGAGATGACATTGGCTCGAAGTGTAAAATCTAATACAAAACCTGAATGCATGAGTAAACTAATGGTGCTACATTCTGCCATTATAATGTCTGAAAATACATTTTAAAAACAACAGAGTGTGAGCACATCACACCTTTATAAATGTAAATGATGTAAATATAAATTAACATTATTAGAATGCTTTATGGGCTCTGCAAATTGATGATTTAACATCTAGAGATGCCCCCAGATGACCAAAGTTCATCTATACATCTGTAACAACTAGTTAATTCAGATACTAACCTGCTTGTTAGAAAACAACCTCAAACTTTTGGGGTCATACACAGTCACATACAACCAATCAGCCTTGTTTTAGCATACATCTGCCTCAGCCTTATACATTTTCCACAGAAACCACATAAAGTCACCTACTCAGTTCCCCACTTTCTCTGCTTCATGACTGCCCCTGAGTGGCATGCTCTGGTTCTCCCCTTGGAACTGTAAGTACATCCTTAAAACCCTTCTGGTCTCTCTCTCTCTTGATCTGTGTATGATCTTATCACATCTTAGATAAGGTGGTATGAACAAACCAGTTGGTGCAGTAAACACAGTGATTTGGTCTCAGAAAGAAGACAGATGCCATTAGACATCCCTTGGGTCATTATTGGAATTGTCATATTGCAGAGGAGGCTTGGGAATGTATGGCTGACTGCTGGAATGCTTATTCTTATCTGTCATCTGCTTCAAGTTTTGCCATCACTTCCCATCTTAAAGTGTGATGCTCAAAATCAGAGCGTCCCTGAGTTTCTGCTATTGCATAACAGTAGGAAGCCTCATTGTAGCCCTGGTAACTCAGCATCTGATGACGAGAACAACTTTGACTAAGATTGTGAAAGGCTTCCCCAAAAAGAACACATTCAGGCTCCCCTTATACCATGGCTCAGGACTGATTGGCAAACTGGGCAGCAACAGCAGCTGGCTGGTTACCTCTGACTCATAATTTACCCTAGATATTTTTCTGATCTGGTAGAAATGCAGGAAACTTCCACAGACAGCCTGTAGACCTCTGGTAGCACATGGGATGGTATGGAGAATCCTTTCTACCAGTGTGAGATGACTCTTTTTTAAAAATAGTTTGGTGAGGAGCAGTGGCCCCTGTGTTGTTGCTTACATTGTACCTAAAACATTTCATTCTTGGAGAAATGTGACACCAAAGTCCTAAGGAAGTTTCTAAATTACTTGTCGATTGTATAACTCTCAGTAAGTGTGATTGGGTTCTTCTCAGTGCTGTGACCTATTAACATGTAAAGAGCCCATTATTTATAATAAAACTGAACCCACCTGGATGTTGACCCATCTTCCTCCAAAGTTGATGAGAGACAAATAAAGGAGCAGCAACCTGTAAGCAGGGATGCTGGAATTGCCTGACTTCTACGTGGTAAATGCCCAAAGGCTAAAGATGGTTGGGGATAGTCCAGAGACAGAAACCAAAACTAGATATTTTACTCCTTTACAGAATAAGTCCATTCTAAGAGTTACCCGAAAAGTCAATGGAAAAGGGAAAATTGCATTCATAGGTATCTACAATGAGTTCAGAGTTACAATGGTCAGCATAAGAGATATACCAGTTAGTAGGAACAATGTGAGGTTAAAAAAAACAAAACTATAAAGTCCTGAGGGATCTACAAAACTATAAAGTCCTGAGGGATCTACAGACTTTATATGCTCAATTTTTACATAAAATTTATATATCCACTATTCAAACTGGTTGCTTTTACAAGAAAAAAGGGAAGACTAATGACAGGGTTACTAAAGAAAATATAGAAGAGGATTCTAAGTCTGTTATAAAAAGTACATTAAGTCAATTCCTTAATTACACTGGATATTAATGACTTGGAAAAAGACTCACCCACTGGTGGTGGTTATAAATGACAAAGCAGACAATCTCTACAAGATCCTTGGACCCTCCTATATAAAATAGGTAAATTTGTTTGGTCTATTACATTGCTGAATACCCTTCAGCTAACACTCTCAAGACCATTACAAATCAAGAACCTTTGGACACAGAATCCAAAAGATTATTTTGGCAAATAATTTCTCTTCCTCCCTGAACTATAAGGTTACAATAATGTCTTCTATCAGGAGTACCAATTCAGTAAGAGAAGTTCTGAATGACCTACAGTAGAAGAAGCCCAGAATGGAGTTGATTTAGTAGCATGACATGAAGGCAACACACATCCTTATATCCAAGTCATTGCATATCAACAACCCCACACAGACACAGATTAACCAAGGGACACAGCCTCAGGTTATCCCATATTCTGGTCCTGTCACCATTAGAGGACTCAGCTTTTGACAATTGAGAGAAATTGGATCAATTACAAATAGTCCAAATGGACATTATAATGGCTCAAAGAGATCTTGCAACTTTTTGGACAAACCTTATTCAGAGTTTTCTCAGCTGAGTACATCTCCTCCTAATATGGCACTGACTTCCAATGTACTGGCCTCTCCACTACCACCTAGAGGGTTGACTCAAGTACCTTATCCCTGCCAATGACCACCCACACACTGTAGGAGTTAAAAGGTTGATGTTTAACTTAAAGCTTGCAGGCACAAGTCTATGAGGAAATACAGACTTGAGCTTTCAGGATCTGGAAATTCAATGGAAGCTGAGATATGCAGAGAGAGCACAATGAGCTGTGAAGGAGACTTGCTAAGGGAAATTAACATCCTAGCCTTAGAAGTATTTACTTCCTGCAACTTGTTTTTGCATTGTATGCTCCTTAGCTTTTGCATGAAAACAACCTTTATCACCTTTCTTGCTAGTATACAATTTTGTACTTGGCTGAAAATAAACTTGTTTGAATACTCATGTCTCCGGATCCCCTGATCCCTTTCTCTCTCGTTTTACTTTAACATTCCTTAGGGTCATTGCTGTGGCCAACAACACACCCCATTCCCTGGGAATTTTATGGTTCTACCTCTTTTGTCAGACCATTACAAAAAGGCCAAATTTTATTAAGAAGTTAAGCCAATCTAGGCACCCACTTTGATAGGCATTGACATATTTTCCACTTCCAATGAGATTTACCCACATTTCTCTACACACTTGGGGCACCTCTAGGGAGGCCTGCATTAATGCTATTGATGACCACTTCTCCAGGATACAAGATAAAGACCTGATAGAACCAATTCTTCTGGACAATAATAATTACCCTTGTCTTACAATCTCCCCAATTCTGCCCTTACAAGTTGCCCTTTGGGCATGTGGACTTCAGAACACTGGGTTGTACAGGTCCTAACAGTTGAGTTAGGCAGTGGGTTCTGCCCCTATAGTGCTCATTGATAATAGGAGCAGTTGATAATTGTCTCCTCTATAATAAAGCTAAACACTGGAGATTTGCTAGTCCATGCTCAGCTTCCCATGTTCAGTTAACTTATTCCAGATGACAGACTGATTATAATTCCCCTTACCTCCTTTCTATGCTACCATCTATTATGCTTTTATCATGTTAGACACATACACCAGACTAATGAGGATTTTTCTGTTCACACATGCTGATGGCAACTGCACTATTCAGGACCTCAGTAAGACCATTTTCATGCCCTTTAATGCTCCTAGTATACCTAACTCTAACTAAGGTTCCCATTTTACCTCACAAACTGTGCAAGCTTGTACATTAGAGCAAAACATACACTGGAAATTCCACCTGCCATACCACTCTCAGGCAGCAGGTTTGATTGAGAGACACAATGCCATCCTCAAAGAATTACTTTTCCAGTGACAAATATGCACGTTTCCTAAAATGGATTTTCTGCCCCAGTTTTAATTTTGCTAAATTCTGTATCTTTGGTCCTGAAGATATCTGGTGATAACTTCCTTAAGCCCCCACATCTCCCAGTGCTAGTGGTCAAGGACAATATTAAAGATTTTTCACATCATCATGATTCTAATTTCCTTTTAATCACTTTTACCACCTCTCCTTTCTACTTCCAATTTTTGTTCATTTAACCCCCCCATAGAGGCTGTTGGCCTGATCAAGGGAGGATAATATCATATGATCTAGCTAGCATAGATTCTTTGAAGGGATCCTAATTAACCCTACTGTGGGATCCAGAAGGATATGCTACCTCTGCCTTTTCTGCTGCTATAGCTTTGCCAGATTTTGTCTCATATAAAGCCTGGCTAATGACCCTAATTTCTCTTCTTATTCCTATAGGAAAATGAATTTTTTCCAACAGACCAACATCAGGACCTTTAGGGCCCACAGAGAGATGATAAACTATATTTTAGTGAATACTGGCTGTAGCCAAAAATTACTACAGAAAAATTTCCAGTGCTTCTGCTAGAACTCTCTGACCATACTCAGTTACAGTGGGACAGACAAAGTCCATTCCCACTGAGGCTGCCTGATTCCCATTGATAATGGTCCGACTTATTGGAAATGAGGCTGCCAGATGAAAAAACAAATTCATCAAATGGAGTTCATTACTTTTATGCTAGCTGGTAATCTCTTACTATTTAGTCTGGTTGTTTGTACTTGTGTCAATCGATGGCCCAACCTGAACTTCCAAGAGTGCCTAGGTAGGAAAAACAATCAAATCTGTACCAAAAATCAGTGTAGTTTATATTTGAAATGCTTATAATCACTACTCATTTTTGTCATATTTCCTTGCCACAACATATGATTGGTCCAGCACATAGGTGGACTCAAACAACAAGCTGGGACAAAATGAGAAAGACCTTATGTTGCCTAAAAGAATTTTACACGTTGCCTTCATTTTTCTCAGACATTCAGAAGTGCTTCCGGTAAACAAGCTATGAACATAATTGATAGAAAATTATTTTGGTACATATATATCAGAACTTTACAGCATTACACTGAATTTCTTATGCAGTGAAAACACTGCTATTCATAATTTTAAAGATATTAATATACAAACATGTAGTTGTGTCTTCAAGAAACTTCTTTCATGAATGTGACTGAATAACAAATCTTCAAGTTTTCTGTCTTTTATCTATTAACTAAATATTATTCACTGTCTGTGTTCAAAGTAATTCACAGTTCATAAAATTCAAGCAGTTTAATAAGAAATCACAGCCTAAATATCTTCATTGCAAACTTACAGCTTCATATTTTAGTACAATGCAAACTTTGGAAAGCATAGATTCTAAACAAAAACAAGGTGTTTCTCAAAGTGAATTTTTGTTATGAGAAATGAAATAAGTTGAATGAGAAATCAAGAAGGGTCCTTTGAGTGGAAAACCTTGGCCACTTGATCACGAATTTGTTTTGTCTTCACTCCATAAACAAGAGGATTGAGCAAAGGTGGGACAAGCAGATAAAGGTTGGACAGAAGAATATGGATGTATGGTGGGATGTGGAATCCAAACCTGTGTGTAAAGAAGGAGAAGAAAGCCAGGACATAAAACTCAAGGAAGACACAAATGTGGGCAATGCAAGTGTTGAAGGCCTTCAGCCTAGCTTCCTTTTGAGGCAGCATGAAGACAGCAATAAATATTCGGATGTAGGAGAGTATGATGAAGATGATATCGAATCCAAGTATACTGAAAGCCACGAACAGACCATAGACCTTGTTGATCCACACATCTTCTGCTGCCAACTTGATGATGGCCATGTGCTCACAGTAGGAATGGGAGACCACAGTGGTCCTGTAAAATTTGAGCCTACATTTGATGAGGATGAGACATGGTGCAACAAGAAGGGCAGCTCTAAGTGTCACCCCGACACCAATCTGAGTAAGAAGTTGGTGAGTGAAAATGGTTGCATGTCTCAGAGGATCACAAATTGCTACATAGCGGTCCAGAGCCATTGCCAGCAGAATACCTGACTCAGTACTCTGAAATGTGTGGATGAACCACATCTGCAAGAGACAGGCTTCAAAATAGATCTCTACTAAATGGAACCAGAATATACCTAGCATTTTGGGTAGGATGC
>PVIY010046850.1:0-18223 GCA_004026745.1 Myrmecophaga tridactyla
GTATCTGGAGGGGCACTAGGAGCTTCTTCCATGGCTCCTCGAAGCAGTGCTTTCTTGGCCTGCCAAGCAAATCCAGCCCGGAGGAAGCATAGTGTTTGTAAGTCTCCTCTGCTGCCTTTGTCCAGGGTGGGTTGGAGCATTGGTCTCCTTCTCCCTCAGAGCTGGGCCCCCAGTGATCTGAAGTAACTAATCAAAAGCCATGATCAGTGATTGGCGTTACCCACTCTTGGGGAAGAGAATTTTTATATGCCTTTCTGTCACCAATGAACTAGCTAGAGGCTGGACCCTCCAGTGCCCTGCTACGAGAATGGCAGATACATGCCTGTAGTAGCCATGTGGAGAGAGCAGTTTATTAGTTTTTACTGTAATTTACCAGCTTCTTCCTCCCCCTCTTTTTCCTGGATGCTGTATAGTGCTGTACTTGACTCCAGAGTTTTGAAATAGTTGTTTCAGACAGTTCTTGTCTGTTTAGAAGTTGTTCTGGTGGAAAGACTGAATCCTGGAGCTTCGTCCTCCGCCGGCTTCCTGCAATCCTGCCCATTTGTTTTTCACTCTGTGTTTAGGATTTTATTTTTTGCTATTCATAAAATTTTAATTTCTATGTGGTAAGATTAAAAATGACTTCTAGGTTTTTATGCTTTTTCCTTCTCCTTCTTAAAATTATTTTTTTAAAACATCACTCTTGGCGGTATTGCTGCAAAAAGGATTCAGTCCATGATTCTACATTTTATATAATAAAATATTTCTTTTTATCTGTGATTTGCCCACCCCCATATGCATGAGGCCTTGATCCAGGCTTTCACAATCTGACATTCTTCGTCTGTGAATGGGGAATATCCAAGGACTTGCCACAATGCTCACCCTTGGTGTGAGGAGACCTAGGTCTCTTCAAAGGTTGGTGAATATAAGTTGTCAAAGTAAAACCTTTCCCCCCACCCCAGAAGAATAATTTAATAATATTAACCCTTTTTTACCAGCCACCGTATCCAGTACAGTATCCGAGGTCTGTTACATGTATTAGGTCCATTCCTCTCAATAACTCTTGAGATAGCTGCTGTGCTTGTACATGTTTACAGACAAGGACAAATAAGTTTAGAAAGGGTAAGCAATTTTCCCAAGTCCCACAGCTCCTTAAATGGAAGTGCTTAAATTCAAATCCAAGACTAACCCCCAAACCTGTGCTTGTTTTCTATCCCACACTGTAACATTGTTCTTTCTTATGCTACAGAAATCAGCTTAGCATCATGTTGCCAGTGTATGTGTCTTTGCCAGGGCCAGGTCCTAGAAGTTATTGACTTAGAGGATTCTTTGAGATGTATCAATAAGTGTTCAGGTCTATGTGGGTGGAAATGCTCAGAACCCTACCACAGATCTTAGGTTGGCTACATATAGTTTGGGTCAAACATAAATATTTTAGGACTAACCTACTTAGTGAATGAACACTGTCAGGTAACAGTAGTGGATGAACTAAATACTAGTTCTGTGTCTAGGCTTGGGCTACCATATCAATACTTGCCACGCCCCCCTCTCTTTCTCTGTATCCTTTCTTCCTTAAGTATTTATTTAGATCCTGCCTTATTTCAAAGATGTTTCCAGATGTGGGGTAATCAGAAATTGATGGTTGTAGGAGAGTATGTCTATGTGATGGTAAGATTCCTGTGTTAACTTGGCCAGGTTATGGTATCCAGTTGTTTGGTTAAGTAAGCACTAGCCTGATTGTTACTGTGAGAATATTTCATGGATTTAAATAATCAATAAGTTGATTACCTCTATGGCTGATTACATCTACTAAGGAGATTGCCTTCAACAATGAGGGAAATCTCAACCAGTCAGTTAAAAGCCTTTAAAGAAGGGATGATTCAGCAGTCAGAAAGGAGAATTTCCATCTCTATTTCAGCTAGCCAGCTTCTCCTGGAAAATTCGTTGAAAAATCTTCATTGGAGTTTACAGCTTGTGGCCTGCCCTACCAAATTTAGACATTCCTATCCCCACAGTTATTTGAACCAATTCCTATAAAAAAACAAGTCAATATTAACATCATAGATACTCACATATATACTGTCAGTTCTGTTTCCAAAAGAACCCTAACTGGGGCTGTTACTGGGAGTGTTTCCTAAGAAGCAGAATCTTAAGGATGAGATTGCTGAGTTGGTTCTGAGGGTTTGGGAATTGGTTTACTAAGCTGATTCGATTCAAAGGCACTAATGATTCTATTTCCAAGAATCGAGATGGCACTGATAGTCCAAGGTGTGAGTTGATAATAGAGATTCACAAAATACTGCAACTGGATATGGCTACTCAAATGCTTATAAGAGTCAAGGCTTTTAGTGAGAGTATTTGATTCTTTAACAGAGTTTTGTGGCATTAAAATGGCTTGTTGTTCCCAAATATGCTGGATACAGCTGTAAAAGAAAGGGATGAGCTCAAGGCTTCACTTTCCCAACTTAAGAACTACATGAAGGTACATTTTTATGTGTGCTTTGAAAAAAAATTATTTCGTGTAACTGTAGACTTGAGATTTCTGAAAACTGGATCCAGAGTCTCATTGTGCAAGTGGCTGAATTACAATGTAAATTGAATTCCCAGCGTTGCAGAGTGCCTACTATTAAAGTGAGGGCATTGATTGGAAACGAATGGGATCCTGAATATATGAGACATATAGATTGATAGTAGAAATGGTGAGGACATTGAAACCTTAGATTCTGCTGCATCTTTGCCAAATAAACCTGTAGTGGCCTGTCCTGAGGAATCAGCCATGAAACCTCTACCAGAAGAGAGTAACTGTGCTGTGCCTGATAAATCTGCAACCATCTCCCTTGAAGAGACAACCCTCACATGTATGTTTCACATGATGAAACTGCAATGGAATGCCTTGAGGTAGTTGGTATGTAAGACCCCTCTTAATTCTTCTCATGTCTTACCCCCACTACCTCTCTTTTTTCCATACCTGTAACTAGACTGAACTCTCAACAGTCCTTAAAACGTGAGATACAAAGTGTGACTTACGAGGAGGTGTGCTATACTCCAAAAGAACTGCATGATTTTTCTCATTTATATAGACGGAAATCAGGGAACATATGTGGGAAGGAATTTTAAGGCTGTGGGATAATGATGGGAAGAATATAAGTCACGCCAGACTGAGTTTATTGATATGGGCCCACTAAACAAAGATTCTGGATTCTGTGTTGAAACTCGAGGGGTTAGAAAGCACTCTCAAATTTGTTCAAGTGGCTTGCTGAATTATGAACCAAAAAGTGTCCTTCATTGCCTGAAGTCAAAATGCCAGAACTACCTTGATATAATGTACATGAGGATTTCCAAAGGATTAGAGAAAGTGGAATGTTAGAGTGGGTTTATTATGTAAGACCTGCTAATCCACCCCAGCAATATTCAGAGAACACACCTTTCACTAGGATTATGAAGTCTGTGGTTGTTCTTCTCTGTAGGTCAGATATTACTTTGGGAACTGCTGTCACTGAACTTGTGTCATTAAACACAATGGAATGATTGGATCCCTGGTTGATAGAACCAAGTCACAACATTTAATTGACAAAGACAGGGTAGACATTGCTATCATAATGGACAGCAGACTCAAAGCAGTAATAAAAAATGATCTGACTTGCACAGACCTATGGTGTTGGCTAGTAGATCATGGGTTTTTAGAAATGAAATAGATGGACAGTCTACTAAATTCTTACTTGATCTGTATAAGCAGAAGAGTTCTAGGTCAAGTGAACAAAAGTCTCGCTTGAATTACAAAAGCAGAGTCACAGCCTGTTAATCAGCTCCCAGACTTGAGAGAGTATACAGCCCATTGAATGAAGGGCAGGCTGCATCCTCTTGAGGAAGGACCTTGCTATACTGCTAAGGATTTATAGTGTTAATCTTCCTCCTAGCCTTCCCTAAAGAGACCTACCACCTTTAACCAGGATAACTGTGTTGGGGAAAAAGGAAGTGATCAGACATTTCGAGGATTTTTGGGCACCAGCTCAGAAGTGACATTAATTCCAGGAGAGCTAGATGTAACTGTGGTCCACCAGTCAGAGTTGGGGCTTATGGAGGTCAGTTGAACAGTGGAGTTTAGCTCAGGTCCATCTCACAGTGGGTCCCTGGACCCATACTGTGGTTATTTCCCCAGTTCCAGAATGGGTAATTGGAATAGACATACTCAACAATTGACAGAATCCCCACATTGGCTCTCTACTGAGGGCTGTTATGGTAGGAGAGGCCAAGTGGAAGCTGTTAGAACTACCTCTGCCTAGCAAAATAGTAAATCAAAAGCAGTATTGTATTCCTGAAGTGATTTGTGGTTATCAGAAGCTGTATGTACCCCAGAAAAGATTGTGTTCATAAAAGATCAGCAAATCCATTCCTGAGGGTGTAGCTCTATTGCCTGTGGGACTTTTTGATTAGGTAGTTTCAGCTACGGAGTGCGCTAGGTGGGTCTTAATCCTCTTACTGGAGCCCCTTATAAGAGATGAAATTCAAAGGAGAATACACAGAGAAGCTGAGAGAGAAAAGCCAAAGAAACTCAGAGAGCTACTGTAGCCAGACTGAAGCAGAGAAACCCAGGAGAGAAGGACCAGCAAATACCAGCCGTGTGCATCACCATATGACCAAGGAATCCAGATATCTTCTGATGATGCCTTGATTTGGACATTCTTATGGCTTCAAAACTATAAACTTGTAAGTTAATAGATCCCCATTATAAAAGCCAACCCATTTCTGGTATATTGCATTTCATCAGCTTTAGCAAACCAAAACATAATTGCAGAGATTTGTGCTGTCATCATAGACTTGAAGGATGCAGAGATGGTGATTCCGCCATATCCCTATTAAACTCTCCTATTTGGCCTATGTGAAAAACAGGTGGATTCTGGAGGATGACAGTGGATTATTCTAAACTTAGCCAGGTTGTAACTCCAATTGCAGTTCCTCTTCTAGATGTGGTACATTGCTTGTGCAAATTGACACATCCCCTTATACCTAGTATGCTGGTACCTGGCAAATGCTTTTATCTCAATTGCTGTTAGTCAAGACCAACAGAAACACTTTGAGTTCAGCTGGCATGCTCAACAATAGACCTTCACTGTCCTATATCAGGAGTGTATCTGCTCTCCAGCCCTATGTCATAATTTTTTTGCAGGGACCTTAATGTTTCTCCCTCCCTCAAGACGTCACACTGGTCCATTATATTGCTGATACGTTGATTGAACATATTGAGCAAGAAGTAGTGACTAATTCAGACTTATTTTTAAGACATTTGTGTGTCAGAGTATAGAGATAAATCCAACAAAAAATTGGGGTCTTCCACCTCAGTGAAATGTCTAGGTGTCCAGGGCTGTGGGGCATGTTAAGATATCCCTTTTAAGGTGAAGGATAAGGTGTTGCACTGGCCCTTCCTACATTCAAATAAGAGAAACAATGCATGGTTAGCTTCTTTGGGTTTTGAAGACAACGTTTTCCTCATTTGGGTATGCTACTCAAGCCCATTTACCGAGTAACCCAAAAAGAGGGGACCAGAACATGAGGAGTCTCTTTAACGAGTTCAGGCTAGTGTGCAAGCTGCTCTACTACTTGGACTATATGGTCCAGCAGATCCTATTTTTATGGAAGTGTCAGTGGCAAATATTTGGAGCCTTTGATAGACCCTTCTAGGAGAGTCATAGTGTAAACCCTTAGGATTTTGGAGCACAGCCTTGCCAGCCTCTACAGATAACTACTGTCCTTTTGAGAAACAACTTTTTTTTTTCCTGCTTAGTAGAGACTGAATGCTTAACCATGGACCACCACCTTATCATGAGACTGAGCTGCCCATCATGAACTGGGTATTGTCTGAACCACCAAACCATAAAGTTGGGTGTGTGCAGCAGCACTCCATCAAAATGGAAGTAGTATGTATGAGATAGAACTCAAGCTGGCCCCGAAGGCACAAGTAATTTGCATAAGGAAGTTGCCTAAATGCTTATGGCCCCCAATTCTGCTACATTACCGTCTTTTTCCCAGCTCATGGCTGTGGCCTCTTGGGGAGTTCCTTATGATCAGTTGAGTGAAGAAGAGAAAACTTGGGCCTGGTTTATAGATAGTTCTGCACGATTTACAAGTACTACCTGAAAGTGGACTGCTAGAGCACCAAAGCCCCTTTCTGGCACATCGCTGAAGGACGGTGATGAAGGGAAATCCTCCCAGTGGGCAGAACTTTGAGCAGTGTACCTGGTTGTTCATTTCACTTAAAATGAGAAATGGCTCAAGATGATTCATGGGCTATTGCCAGTGGTTTGGGCAGCTGTTCAGGGACTTGGAAGGAATATGTTTGGATGATTGGTGTCAAAGAGGTCTTTATTAGTGGGCAAAAAAACATGAAGATATTTGTGTCCCATGTGAATGCTTACCAAAGGGTGCTTCAGCAGGTGAAAAGTGGATAGAATAACCTATTCTGTGGATACTATTGGCCTGTTTCCCTAGCCTCTCCTGTCATTGCCCAATAGGCTCCTGAACAAAGTGGCCATGGTGGTAGTGATAGAGAACATGCATGGGTTTAGCAGCATGGATTTATACTCACCATGGCTGACCTGCCTATAGCCACTGATGAGTACCCAGTCTGCCAGCAGTAGAGACCAAGACTCAATCCCCAGTCTGACATCATTCACCAAGGTGATCACCTGGTACTTAGTGGCAGGTTGATTATATTGAACCACTTCCGTCATGGGAGGGGTAGCGTTTTGTTCTAACTAGAATAGACGCATACTCTGAATACAGGTTTGCCTTCCCTGCATGCAGTGCTTTTGCCAAAACTGTCATCCATGGACTTATCCAATGTCATGGTATTCCTCACTGCACTTCTGTTCAACGAACCCATGTAACAGCAAATAAAGTACAGGAATGGGCACGTGCATTGAGTTCACTAGTCTTTCCATGCTCCCCATGATCCTGAAGCAGCTTGATTGATAAAAAGGTGAAATGGCCTTTTGAAAACTCAATTATGGTGTCAACAGGCTAGCAGTACGTTGCAGGGCTGAGGCAGTGTTCTCCAGGAGCTGTATCCACTCTATCGTGCTATTTCTCCCATGGCAGGATTCAAGGATCCAGGAATCTGGGGTGGAAATGGGTGTGGCACCATTCTCTATTATCCCTAGTGATCCACTAGAAATTTTTTGCTTCCTGACCTTGCCACCTTAAGCTCTGCTGGCCTTCAGGTCTTAGTTCCAAAATAGGAGTCCTTCCACTGGGAGACACAATAATAATTCCTTTGAACTGGAAGTTAAGACTGCTACCTGGCCACTTTGGGTTCCTCATACCTCTGAATCAACAAAGAAGGGAATTATACTGCCTGGGGTGATTGATCCTGCTTATCAAGGGGAAATAGGACTAGTAGTACATAATGGAGGTAAATAAACTCAAATATCTTTGATTTCTTCCCTATCTTATCCCTTTAACATATGATATAAATTTTATTAATTTCATGTCGCAGTATTTAAGTTATAGGTTATCAAGTTAAAGAGTGAATATTACACAAGGACTTGTACTTTATTCTAGGAAAAGTTAGGGTGTTTCTGGTTGTATGCAGGACAGTAGGATATTGTTAAGTAAAAATATGACTTATTCTTTTTATTTAGAGATTAAGTATGGTTAAAGGAAATGTGTATGGTGCCAAGTTGACAAAGAGTGGACTGTGGAGGTTAAATTCATGTGTCAACTTGGCAAGTGTTTCAGTTTCCTAGGCTGCTCAAGCAAATACCATGAAACTATTTGGCTTAAACAGTGTGAATTTATTTGCTCTGATTTTGAGGCTATCAAATCAAGGCATCATCAAGGCAATACTGTCTCCTCAAAAACTATGGCATTCTGGGGCTGACTGCCAGTCATCATTGTCACATGGCAAGGTACATGGTAGAATCTCCTGGTCGCTTTCTTTTCTACCAGTTCTGTTTCAGTTTCTTGCATCCCATAGCTTTCTTTCTTTCTAAATTTCATTCTCTTATGAAGGATTCCAGTAATAGGATAAAAAATCATCCTGATTGGGGCAAGTTACACCTTACCTGAAGTGGCCTCGTTAAATGGTTCTCACACACAAGAATAGATTACATTTAAGAACATGTTTTTTGGGGTACATACAGTTTCAAACCACAACCAGGTTATGGTGTCCAGTTGTTCAAGCAAGTTCTGGTTGTTCAACTTGGTCAAGCAAGTTCTGGTTTGCTTATTACTGTAAGGATATTTCATAGATTTAAATAATCAGTAAGTCGATTACATCTGTGGCTGATTACATTTACAGTCAACTGAGGAGATTACCTTCAATAATGAGAGAAGTTGATGGCCTTAAAAGGAGAAGTAATGATTTCAGCAGTCAGAAAGGAGAATTTCCATCTTTACTTCAGCCAGCCAGCTTGTTGTGGGGAATTCATTGAAACCTTCATCAGAGTTCCCAGCTTGCAGCCTGCCCTACAGAATTTGGACTTACTCATCTGCACAGTTGCACGAGCCAATTCCTATAAAAATCTCATAATATTTACATTATATATATGTATATATGTATCTACATATTATATATATGTATATATCTTGCTGGCTCTGTTTTCCTAGAGAATTCTAATACATCTAGTATTATAAAGAGATGGAAGCATAGAATACTGAGGGTCACATGGAATAGGGACACATAATCCATCTGGGATAAACATGTAAGGCTTCCAAGAGCTGGTGATAATTTAATGGAGCCCTGCAAGGAAAGTGGATGCTCACCAGATGGGTGATGGCTTGGTGAAGGGAATGGCATTCCAGGAAGAGGTAGCAGTATTGACAAAGGCACTGAACCTTCATTTGTAAGATTGCTAGCAGTTTTGTAGGGTTGGAGTGTAAGGAGTGTAGATGGGGGAGGCAGATAGGAGCAAAGGTTCAAGAGGCAGTCAGGAGTAAGAGCTTACAGACCCTTGTGGGTCAGTTAAAGAGCTTAGGTTTTATTGTGTGATGCCAAATTGGTGTGATGCCAAATTTTAAGCTTGTACTTTAGTCTCAGTAATTTTGAAAGAGCTGTGTTTCTGGAATGGTATACTGTCCATTTCCCCAGGCTTAATGTTTAATCTTCAAATAGCTCATTTTTAGGGCTTTCACCTTAGAACTTAAAGCTACTGGACCATGCTTCATAAACTAAGCAAAAATAGGCCAAAGGCCTCAGCCAACTTTTGGCTTGGCATTGTTTCTGAGGCAGGGGTTTTTGCAAATCATGTAAAGAATGGATTTTGTTGCCTTACCTAATACTGCCTTGAGCCCTTCCTGAATTTACTGGCATCTGACAGCACTTATTAAGGTTGGTGGGTTCTTCTCTTGTTTTAATTTGAGTTACTTTCTGGGAAAAGTCATGGATTTTAGCCAATATGCTAATGATAATGGCATTGCTTTGAAGGTCTGGTTTTGTAGAAAATCATTTCATAGTCAATTATGTCAGCAAATCAACAGCAGCCTCTTGGAGAAGAAAGCAATAGAGGGTAAGAAACTACATATATATTTTAATTATTCAGAACTCAAAGAAGGGCCAAGAATTCATGTTTCAAAAAGAGGAATCCGTGTAAGCATAAATCACTGAGCTTGCATATAATTTTCTCTGTTACGGACTTAGCTTTGGAATTGATATATTGGGAATGAAAATTCAATAGCCTTGTGTTTAGAGTCAGGACATTAAGGCCCTTCTTTGGCCTTGTTCTGCCACTTTTCTGCTTCCAGAGACTTGGTGAGGGTGAGAGACTATAAAATCCAAACCTCTATCTTTAATGAACTCAGTATGTAAATGGGGTTTATTGACCTATTTGTCTTAGGGGCTCCCTCGCCATTTTCTTTCTTCCCCCTGAATGTGTTCCTGCGGAAGTAGGGCCCTTTTTTAAGGTGGGGGGAACATGGAGATCTTAACCACCCAAAGAAAGTCTTCCCAGTGCTCTCCAAAGGAAGAGAGTCCTTAGAGTTTTCTTTTGTTTAAATATTCATAACAGTTATAATTAAAAATGCTAATATACAATACAGTGGTGTTCCAGGCATCATTCTAAAAGCTCAGCAAATATTAATTTATTTAATCCTCACAATGACCTGGTGAGATAGATACTACTCTGCCTCATCCCCATTTTTCAGGTAGGGAAACTGAGGTACAGAGAGGTAAAGTAACCATTTGAAGATCTCGTATCTGGTACATGATGGGGCTAAGAGTTGAACCTGGGCAACATGGTCCCAGAATTTGCTTTGATCCTCACAACTTGCTTTTTTTTTTTAATCTGCAGATTTTATTAAGATATATTCACATACCATTTATTCCATCTGAAGTGCCTCGTAGTATCATCACTTAGTTATGGAGTCATCATCACACTCAATTTTAGGCCATTTTCATTGCTCTAAAAAGGAAAATATCAGGTAGATACTGTTCTAGTTTGCTAGTTGCCGGAATGCAATATACCAGAAATGGAATGGCTTTTAAAAAGGGGAATTTAATAAGTTGGTAGTTTACAGTTCTAAGGCCGAGAAAATGTCTGTATTTTTCAGTTAAAACAAGTCTATAGAAATGTCCAATCATAGGCATCCAGGGAAAGTTACCTTGGTTCAAGAAGGCTGATGAAGTTCACAGTTTTCTCTCTCAAGTGAAACAGCACATGGTGAACACAGAGTTTCTCTCTCATCTGGAAAAGCACATGGTAAACACAGTCAGGGTTCCTCTCTCATCTGAAAGGGCACATGGCGAACATGGTCAGGGTTCCTCTCGCATCTGGAAGGGCACATGGTGAACACGGTATCATCTGCTAGCTTCTTCTCCTGGCTTCCTGTTTCATGAAGCTCCTCGGGAGGCATTTTCCTTCTTCATCTCCAAAGGTCACTGGCTCGTGGACCCTGCTTTGCGTGGTTATGTCTTTCTGCTCTGCTCTCTCTGAATCTCCCTCGTTCTCCAAAATGTTTCCTCTTTTATAGGACTTCAGAAACTAATCAAGACCCACCCGCATGGGTGGAGACACATCTTCCCTAATCCAGTTTAACACCACTCTTGATTAAATCACATCTCCAGGGAGATGATCTAATTACAGATTCAAACATACGGTATTGAATAAGGATTATTCTGCCTTTACAAAATGAGATTTTGATTAAAACATGGCTTTTCTAGGGGACGTATCCTTTCAAACCAGCACAGATACACAGAAAGAAGACCCATAACACCCATTTTCCTTATCCCCCTCTATTATTGACTTCTAGTATTGGCGCTGTACACTTGTTACTGTGGATGAAAGAATATTAAGGTATTACTGTTAACTGTAATCCGTAGTTTACAATAGGTCTTTTTTCTCATATACCACTTGATTATTAACTCTTTGTGCAGGTGTCATACATTTGTAGTAGTTGATGAATTTATTTATATTTCTAGTGTTAATTGGTGACATACATGATTCTAAACACCCCCTTTCAACCAAATTCATCTGCAATACAGCCCTATTACTTACAATCCCAGTAACAAGCTGTGCTTACCTCTATCCATTCCCAAACATTTAAGTTCAATCTCGTTATAAATTCTGTACATATTATGTAACTGCTCCCTCTTCTTTAGGTTCTGTGTACATTTAAGTATCCTACATTCTATGTTTTAAGACTCTGAGTTTACATACTGTAGTTAGTTCATATTAGTGAAATCATATAGTGTCTATCCTTTTGTGTCTGACTTATTTAACTCAGCATTATGTCCTCAAGGTTCATCCATACTGTCGCATACTTCAGTACCTTGTTCCTTCTTACTGCTGCATAATATTCCATCACATGGATATACTACTCATCTGTTGATGGACACTTGGATTGTTGCCATCTTTGGGCAACTGTGAATAATGCCGCTATGAACACAAGTGTACAAATGTCTGTCCATGTCTCTGTTTTCAGATCTTCTGGGTATATACTGAGTTGTGGAATTGCTGGGGTCATAGGGCAGCTCAATATTTAGTTTTCTGAGGAACTGCCAAACTATCTCCATAGCAGTTGTATCATTTTACATTTCCACCAACAGTGAATAGTGTTCCTCTTTCTCCACAACCTCGCCAACATTTCTAGTTTCCTGTTCTTTTTAATAGCAGCTGTTCTTCTAGGTATGAGATGATATCTCATTGTGGTTTTGATTTGCATTTCCGTAAAAAGCTAATGAAGATGAACATATTTTCATGTGCTTTTTTTTTTTTTTTTTTTTTTTTTTTTTTTTTTTTTTTTTTTTTTTTTTTTTTTTTTTTTTTTTTTTTTTTTTTTTTAGCCATTTGTATTTCTTCTTAGAGTATTTTTGTTTTAAAATGTTGTGCTGGTTTGAAAGGATGTATGGACCCTAGAAAAGCCATGTTTTAATCAAAATCCCATTTTGTAATGGCAGAATAATCCCTATTCAATACTATACTATATGTTTGAAACTGTAATCAGATCATCTCCCTGGAGATGTGATGTAATCGAGAGTGGTTGTTAAGCTGGATTAGGTGACATGTCTCCACCCATTCAGGTGGGTCTTGATTAGTTTCTGAAGTTCTATAAAAGAGGAAACATTTTAGAGAATGATGGATTCAGAGAGAGCAGAGAATGCTGCAGCACCATGAAGCAGAGAGTCCACCAGCCAGCGACCTTTGGAGATGAAGAAGGAAAATGCCTCCCAGGGAGCTTCATGAAACGGGAAGCCAGGAGAAGAAACTAGCAGATGATGCCGTGTTCACCATGTGCCCTTCCAGATGAGAGAGGAACCCTGACCATGTTCACCATGTGCCTTTCCAGATGAGAGAGAAACTCTGACTGTGTTTTCCATGTGCCTTCTCACTTGAGAGAGAAACCCTGAACTTCTTTGGCCATCTTGAACTAAGGTATCTTTCCCTAGATGCCTTTGATTGGATATTTCTATAGACTTGTTTTAATTGGGACATTTTCTTGGCCTTAGAACTGTAAACTAGCAACTTATTAAACTCCCCTTTTTAAAAGCCATTCCATTTCTGGTATATTGCATTCCAGCAGCTAGCAAACTAGAACAAATATTATTTAATTATTTTATATAATAAAAATTCTCCTCTCTCCCATAACCCGGTAATTCCTCTGTTACTACATTCTGCTTATGTGTAGGAAGTAGGTAGGGGACAAAACATTTTCAGTCAATATCTAATATTTTCTATAACAAGATTTATAGTGACATAAAGCAGTTTTTATTTGTCCAGTTCTAATGATTGAGTATCTGAGAAGGTTTCACAGGATAAATGGATGTGAAAGATCATTCTAACTTGGTTAGTGTGGAAAGCTATTTCATTTCAGGAATGGTAGCAAGAGTCCAGCTCTGACTCAAGCAAACCCAAGTTTGAATATAGGCTCCTCCTTCTACTGGTTTTGTGACCATCAGCACGATATTGATCCTCTCAGTATTTCAGTTTCCTCCATTTGTAATGGGAGAAACAGAATTTGTTGGTGAGTGTTATAGTGTGGGTTCTCTTCTCCCTTTTTCCACAGAGGAAATTGCTTGGTAGAAGAATAGGAGAAGGCGTTATATATATCTAAGGAGTTGGTTTACTGGAACAAAAAAGTTGGACAGAAGATATGAGAAGGAGTAAGGAGGTTTATTCAGAGGAAGACATGAGAGATTAAAAGTTTAACTAGCTACCAAGGGATGTTTGTTAGCAGGTTTAGGAGATGTCATTTTGATGAGTCACATTTTTTGTCCATGATTTTTAAAGGATGTATACTGTGCATTTGGCCTTAAAGTGGTTGGATTTTTATATTTTCTTTGTGACTGCTATTGTGCCAATGCTTGTGTAGCTCTCTGAGGGTGGTGGGGCTTGGCCACTGTTTTAGTTTGTTAATGCTGCTGGAAATGCAGTGTACCAGAAATCGGTTGGCTTTTACAAGAGGAACTTATTAAGTTACAGTTTACATTTATTATATAGGTTTACAGTTCTAAGGCCATAAAAATGTCCAAACTAAGGCATCCAGAGAAACATACCTTGACTCAAGGAAGATCTATTTGGGAAGGCATGTGGCTGGCATCTGCTTGTCCTGGCTTCCAGTTTCAAACAGTTTCCTCAGAGACATTTTCTTTCTACATCTCCAGACAGCTCTGTCTGTCAGTTCTGAGATTTTTCCAAAATGTTTCCCTTTTAAAGGACTCCATCAATGAAATTAAGCTCCGCCTTGAACAGGTGGAGATACACTTCCATGGAAATCACCTAATAAGGTCCCACCCACAGTTGGGTGGGTCACATCTCCATGGAAACAACTTAATCAAAAAGGTTCCACCCTAAACAATAGATAGGTGTGCCTCCATGAGATTGGATTAGGAAAAGGAATGTGGCTTTTCTGGGGTACATAACAGTCTCATATCAGCACAGCCACCATCCAGTTTTGATTCTTTGACTGCCACTTTGTGAGGCAGGCATGGAACTTGGTGAGTTTTGGCTTTTTTGCCTTTTGGACTTCAACTTCAAAGTTAAAGGGACAACCAGCTTTCTATGGTCTGATTTGATACCATGTTCTTCCTCTAGTCCCCTTGTGTTTGTCTTTAAAAATGGGGTCAGAGCCATCAGTAAACTGGCACCTCCATTAACAACTAACTTTTCTGCATTTAGTGGAAAAAGGAGGGCTTAGAATAGGGTGTCTGCCCTCTGACATGTGGCCAGTGTTCTGGCAGCAACTTGAAGCCATTTTACTGCCGTTCAGTTTTACTAATTGGGTTAGGGTTAAAAAAAGAAAAATAATTAGAGAAGTTGTAGACTTCTAGAAAAATCATGCAGAAAACACAAAATTCCCATTAACCTTCCCTCCCCTCATTATTAACACTTTTCATTATTGTGGTACCTTTGTTATAGTTAATGAAAGAATATTTATTATAATTGTACTAACTATAGTTCATAGTTTAAAATAGGGTTCACTTTTGTGTTGTACAGTTCTAAGTATTTTAAAATTTTTATTCTAGTAACATACGTACAACCTAAAATTTCCCCTTTAAATTCAAATGTACAATTGATTGATGTCAATGGCATTCATAGTGTTGTGCTACCATTACCACCCTCCATTACCAAGGCTTTTCCATCACCCCAGACAGAAATTCTACACCAATTAAGCATTGCTAGGTGCGTTAGGTTTTGCTTGAAGTACTTCAACTAGGAATCACCGTTTGATTTTCAAACATCAGATCCCTACATTAGATTCTCAACTTTTTAAGGTCAGAGATAATACACTTTTCAGCCTCATGTTCTAGTATTCTGGCACAGAGAATATTTGCTTGTTTATTGTTAGAATACCAGTGACAACAAGCTGGAATGGGTTATGCATATTAAAAGATTGTAGACCATGGTTTGGTGTTTGAAGAAACTGTTGACCCATGACAGTAGTCTTAATGATTGCTGCCATTTACTGAGAGCATACCAAGTACCAAGTACTGTGCTAGGCACTTCAGTTTTTTTTTGTTTTTTTTTTAAATTTGCATATGGGCAGGAGGCACCAGGGATCGAACTCCAGACCTCCAGCACGGCAGGTCGGAGCTCTGCCTGCTGAGCCAGGGCAGCCGCCCTAGGCACTTCAGTTTTATTTCATTTAGTCTTTCCAAGTGTCCTATGAGGTGGAGCTATTGTTGAGGCAACGTGGCTCAGAAAGGTTAACTTGCCCAAGATCTAACAGGTGGTGAGTGACATAATCAGAATTTGAACTTGTCTGACTCCAAAACCCAAGCCCAAGAACTGTGTTATGGGGTGCTTCTCAAACTTAACTGTGCATATGCATCACCTATGATTTTGTTAAAATGTAGATTCTGATTCAGAAGGTTAGGGTGGGGCCTGCATTTTGGACAAGTTCCCAGGTATTGCAGAGGCTGCTGGTCTGAGGACTACACTTTAAATAGCATGTCTTTAGAGTGTCTTTGGCTATCCATTACTATTTTACTCCCAATTTTTCCTTATGTGCTTCCCAGCACCTGGGATTCCCTCTATTTATATAGGAATTACCCTTTTAAAGCTCCTCTGTGTCCATTATTTCTAGTAGTCTGCACACTCCTTGTAGAATTATTTAGAATCATTTGTTTCATTTTATACCTGGGAAAAGAGAATTCATTGAAGGGACATGTCCTAGATAAGTTAATGGTAGACATGGTACAACCCCCAGGTCTCATGACTCCTAATCCAATACAGTGACCTGCACACCTCATTCTCTATCCCATAGGTACTGAGGATTTATTTTATAGTGATCTGAGAGAAGTGCCTTCATTTCTCCCAAATGGGATGACTTGTTCATTCATTCAACAGATCCTCATTGAGACTTTCTGTCTACTGAAAGTATTTTTCACATGTCCACATTAGGGATGCAGAAGTAGATAAGACTGGCCCAGCCCATGTCCTCACCTGTCAAGATGCTGCCCTGCATTTCTCTGCAGGATGATTTTTGTCCTTGCTGGAGCTTCTTTTGAGATCCCTGGGGCTTTGAGGCAATAGTCAGGATGGTGTTTTCTCACATTCTGTAGTTTCTAGGATTTCTTCCAACCTGACAGCTGGCTGAAAGGATGGATCAACAAGTCATAGATCCCATGTATGTATTCTTGGATGCTCTCAGCTTCTCCTGGCCTTGAGGTTTCTTTCGTTGATGACATTGGGTACTCCAGGTGTGAGTGGGTGAACCTTAGAGTAGAGAAGGGTTTGTTTGGGGTCTTTTTTCTTGTTTGGTATTTGGATTCACATCTGGGTCTCTGAGAATTGACATTTCTGTGAACTGTTCCTTCTCTCCATTTTGGACTTTTCCTGGGCAGGAAGAGCCTGGTGGATATTATTTGTTGGCTAAGGAGTATATCTACTTTTTCTTTCTTTTTTTTCTCTTTTTTCTTTTCTCTCTCTCTTTCCATTTTTCCCGTCCTTTTCTCTTCCTTTCCCTTTCCCTTCCTTTTCTTTCTCCCTTCCTCCTATCCATTCAATCCATCCAGAGGTTTCACCTGTCCTTTACCCACTGCCAATTTAGATTCCTTGTCGCTATCCTCTTCCCTCCTTTGCCTTCTTAGTGTCTTTTGGCATTATTCTTGATCTGTAACAAGCCAGGCCCTTTGATGGGCACCAGTCATAGTTGTCTATGAATAAAAGTCACAGCCCTCTAGGAGCTTGCACATGTAACAGCCTGGTTCAGCATCTGAGAAACATTCAGGGAGTGGTTTCCCTGCTTTCTCCTTTTCTTCCCTCTGATACCACAAAATGTGTTGGTTACCGCAGACCTCATTCACTTGCCTATACTCCCCTGTGCAGTCTCCCAGGTCCTCAGGGATTTCTGCATAAAAGATGTCTTGTGCAGTTGCTATAAACTCCAAACGGAGGTTGTGGGGTTTCTTTTGAGTAAAAAAAAATTAAGTCATCCAGTAAAAATCTTTTAAAAACATCTCTCTGTTAAATTGAATGACTGAAAAAGCACTAAAGTGGGGGCCAGTACAAGATGACCTTTTGTTTGAAGAGGAAAGTACCTGTCAGGAAGTTTTGTGAGTATCTCTAAACATATGTCCTGTTAAGAGACAATAAAGAACAGTTATTATTGCCTAAACAGCTTTTTCCTTCCCAAACTTTCTCACCATCCTAAAGCATGTGAGATTTCTTTAAAGTGGTATTTAATTCCTTCTGTTGAGAAGACTGAAGTGGACAGGCTTACTCATTGGTCATCTTTTCTTTCCCAATCTTACCAAACCCTTGATTGCAATATAAATAAGTAAATAAATCTATGATTTGTGCAGGACTCATGTACCTGAGTTCCCAGCCCAGTCCAAAGATCAAAGTTGAAAGAGGATATTAGAATTCATTCCTAGGTCCCTGTGTTTCACCAAATCGATCCTGAAGAGTGGCTCTTTAAGAAATAGGATCCAAGCCAGAGTTGTAGTCATAGGAAACAATATTATTGCTATTAGATTATGTAAGGGAAAAGAAGAGAGAGAAAAATGAGAACTAACCCCAAATGATTGGTTTTCACCATAGTATTTGTAGCATTTACCCCTGTCTTAGAATTGCTGAAATATTTTTGCAAAGAACAGTCTCCTGTTTCCTTATTCCTCTTTCCTTTTTTTCGCACTGCATTTGAGCAGCTTGCACATTTGTTGAAGAATCAACCGCGAAGTCTGTGGTTTCCTGTGGCACATTTCTAATAATATTTATACAGACCATTATTTAATGAACCGTATAAATATTTATCATACAGAGCAGTCTTTTGATCATAAATAGAGGCTAAAATCTGTACAGTTCATGCTGGG
>PVIY010046851.1:0-18203 GCA_004026745.1 Myrmecophaga tridactyla
TTCCTTGTCTGTACTTTAGTATTTTTCACCATTTGTGACGAAACATTAAAACAAGTTAAATGGTAGTGTGCCGAGTTTTGTTTTTTTTTCCTTTTAAAGATGGTGGTTTAAGAGTAAACCAGTGGGAACCCCTTGTGAGCATGCTCAGTATCGTTGTGAAAAACCAAGAGGGCCTCTAACTGTAACAGTGTTCATGGTTGTGATTTTTTTTTTAAATAAAATTCCAAATGTTTATAAACAGTCATCCTTCTCAGCCTCTGTTCCAGTCACTTCATGCCCTGTCCCCACCAGGCAGTGGAGTACAGTCCAGACCACAGCTCAGCTACAGCACGTGAGGGAAAGTCTGACATGGCTGTGCCGTCAGAACACTGGCACCGCGATCATTGTGCTGCCAGCAAGGAGAAGGGGGTCGGGCATCTGAGTGGAGCTCGCCCCAGTCTATTCAGTGCTGGAGTGCCTGTCACCACGGCTTCAAAGGCTTCGGTTTGAGTGGTCCTCTGAATGCCACCCGCACGTGGTGGTGCAGCACAGACTCCCACACACCTCTTCCGTCTTGACATTAAAGGCTGACTTAGGGAAAACAGCTGAGAGAGGGGAACCATTTTGTTTTTACTTCCTACTCAACTGAGACATTAGCTGAAGCTTTCTTCTGGTATTACAGTGTCACTTTAAAATTTTGCTCAACAGCATAATACTAAAATAGATGGCCACTTAGAACTCCCTGGTTGTCTTGGTCAGAGGCGAGGCCCTTGTTCCTGCTGCACATATCGCTGAAATTCTTGAAGAGGCAATGAGCCATCTCTAACACTCTTCACCTGTCATCCTTTTTGGTTAGCCTTGCTTCTTCTTGGATTTGCATAAAGATAAGATTTAAGGTTCTGGCTGGTAGACTTAACTCTCGCTCTTCTGTACATGTGGGTTCAGTCATTCAAAGCTTGAGGCCCCTGATACGGTTACCTGAGAAAAGAGGTTTTCCAGATAGGCAGCTGTATCCCAGTCCATGAAGTCAGTTTATCACCAGAAAGATACTGCTCAAGAAGCACGAACTGTCGCCGTGACGTGCCAGTCAAAAACACTAGCTGTTATACAAAGGTTCAGGGAGAGGCTGTCACTTCTAGTTGGTTGGGAGAGGCAGAGAATAATGTGGTTGATGGGCAGCAGAAAGAGACCAAAAAGCACTGGAGGAGCAAGTCCATCCCTCATTGCTCAAGATGGCCTAGCTGGCCTCAGAGTTTGCACCTGGGACATAACTCACCTGTGTTCTGCAGGTGGGCACATGCTTCCTGCCACTCCTTAGCCCTAGTAGACTTACTATTTCAGTCCTCTATGAGCATAATCTGTTCTCACCTTCAAAAAAAACCTCCCTCAACTTCCTCCAGAGACCAACCATTTTTCTCCTCCCTTGTATAGGACAAGTACATGGGAATAGTGTGGCCCATGCTCTCTCCCCTTCTAGAACCTGCTTCCAGTCAAATCAGACTTTTGCCTCCACTGAAACAGTAGCACTCAAAATCACCAGTGACTTCCACATTGTCAAATCCGTGATAATCCCTTCTCAGCACTTCAGCCACAGACCTTGAAGCCTGTTCTTGGTCTGCTTTGGACACCCCGTTCCCCTAGTTTTCTGCCCATCCTTTGCTGCCCTTTTCATCTTTCTGACCTAAAAGCAGGAGAACCCTAAGGCTCGGTGTGAGGACTCTGACCCCTTCACTCCCTGGTGGCTTTAGGTATGTACTGCCAACTGCACCCTTCTCCCAGCTGTGGTGTTCGACAAGCTTTAAGCAGGGCTCCTTTCCCCACCTGCCCCTTCCCTTGTCCCCATCTCAGCAAACTGCATTTGCCCCAGTTGCCATGAATCTTGAAGCATCCTTGATTCCTCATTCTATACTCCCCACCCAATCCCCTAGGTTCTCTCCAAACTACAGTAGAACACAAATCCACCCACGCTTGCCACCTTCATTGTCTACGCTGCCCAGCCCCTCTCCTAGCCCTGGCACTGGGCTCTGCTTCACCCCTTCGGCCCTCTAGCCTCTTTTCAGACAGCCCAGGATGAAGTGAGTTCTTAACACCACAATCAATGCTCTCAAAAGCCCCTTGTTTAGGAAAACCATATGTTCACAAGCATAAAGATGACGGTGGATTCCAACCTCACACTATATACAAAAGTCAACTCAAAAATGGATCAAAGACCTAAATCTAAAAAACAAGATTATAAAACCAGAAGAAAACAGGGAAGCATCTCGGGACCTTGTGTTAGACAATGCTATCTTACATTTTATACCAAAAGTATGAGGAACAGAAAGAAAAAAAATATATACAGAACTTTAAAATTAATTTTTGTGCATAAAAGAACTACCAAGGGGCGGCTGCCGTGGCTCAGCAGGCAGAGCTCCGACCTGCCGTGCTGGAGGTCTGGAGTTCGATCCCTGGTGCCTCCTGCCCATATGCAAATTAAAAAAAAAAAAAAGGACTATCAAGAAAATAAAAAGAACAACCTACAGGATGGAGAAAATATCTGGAAAATTTATCTGATACGGGTTTAATATCCAGAATATACAGGCATACCTCAGAAATACTGTGGGTTCAATTCCGGACTTCCACAAGTCATGAATTTTTTGGTTCCCGACAGTGTGTATTAAAGTTATCTTTAAACTGTAGTCTATTAAGGGTGAAATAGTATTATGGCTAAAAAACAACATAGGTTATTTTTTAAAATATTGCTAAAAATGCTCACCATCATCCGAGCCTTCTTTCTGCTGGTGGAGTCTTGCCTCGATGTTGATGACTGCTGGTTGATCAGGTGGTGGTTGCTGACAGTTGGCATGGCTGTGGCAGTTTCTCAAAATAAGACAGTTTGCTATACTTATTGACTCATCCTTTTACAAGATTTCTCTGTGGCAAGCAATGCTGTTTGATAGCATTTTACCCATAGGAGAACTTCCTTCAAAATTGAAGTCAGTCTTCTCAAACCTTGCTGCTGCTTTATCAAGTATGTCTATGTAGTACTTAAAATCTGTTGTATTTTCAACAGTGTCCACAACATGTTCACCAGGAGTAGATGCCATCTCAAGGGACCACTTTCTTTGCTCATCCATAAGAAGCAAACTACACCTGCAGTTCCTTCCTCCACTCACATCTTAAGTTCTGCAGTCATCCATGACAATTGGCATCAACTTATTCCAAACTCCTCTTAATATTGATATTTTGACCGCCCATGAATCATGAATTTTCTTAATGACATCTAGAATCATGTATCTTTTCCAGAGGGTTTTCAGTTGACTTTGCCCAGATCCATCAGAGCAATCACTAACTATGGCACTAACTATGGTAGCTATAGCCTTAAGAAATGTATTTTTTCAAAAAAAGACCTGAAAGTCAAAACTCCTTGATCCATGGGCTGCAGAATGGATGTTGTGTGAAAACAGCATCCACCTCGCTGTACATCCCCATCAGAGCTCTTGGGTAACCAGGTGCAGTCAATGAACAGTTTCATTTTGAAAGGAATCTTTTTTCCTAAATCTCAACAGTGGACTTAAAATAGTAAACCATGTTGTAAACAGATGTGTTGTCAGCCAGGCTTTCTTGGATTTTATAGAGAACAGACAGGTATTTAGCACGTCTTAAGGGCCCTAGGATATTCAGAATCGTATATGAGCATTGGCTTCACCTAAACTCACCAGCTGCATTAGCCCCCAGCGAAAGTTAGCCTGTCCTTTGAAGCTTTGGAGCCAGACATTGACTTCTCTCTAGTTATGAAAGTCCTAGATGGCATCTTCTTCCAATACAAGGGTATTTCATCTACATTGATAATCTGTTGTTTAGTTTAATCTACCTTCATCAATTATATTAGATCTTCTGGATAACTTGCTGTACCTTATACATCAGCACTTGCTGCTTAACCTTGCACTTTTATATTACAGAGGAGGCTTCTTTCCATAAACCTCATGAACCAACCTCTGCTAACTTCAGACTTTTTTATGCAGCTTCCTCACCTCTCAGTCCTCCTAAGGCCTTGTTCCGGTTGAACTTTGGCCTAAGGGAATAAAAGAATGTTGTGGCTGGTTTGTTCTATCCGTACCTCCGACTTTCCTGATAACAGCAATAAGGCTTTTTCACTTTCTAATCATTTGTGTGTTCACTGGAGCAGCACTTTTAATTTCCTTCAAGAACTTTAACTTTGCATTCTCATTTTGGTCAACTACTTGGTGCAGGAGGCCTAGCTTTCCATCTGTTTTGGCTTTCCACATGCCTTCCTCAAAAGCTTAATCATTTTTTAGCTTAATTATTTCTAGCTTTTGATTTATCAGGAGAGATGTACAACTCTTCCTTCCACTAGAACACCTAAGAGTCTAGTGTAGGGTTATTAATTGACCTCATTTCAATATTGTGTCTCAGAAAATTGGAGAGGGAGAGAGACGGGAATGGCTGGTTGGTGGAGCAGTCAGAAAACACACATTTATCAATTAAGGCCCTGCCTTATATGGGCATAATTTGTGATGCCCCAAAATAATTACAATAGTCACATCAAACATCACAGATCATCATAACATATGATAATAATGAAAAAGTTGGGAATATTGGGAGAATTACCAAAAGTAACAGACATGAAGTGAGCATATGCTGTTGGAAAAAAGGGACCAATATCCGGCCCATGCACCCCAAAAAGGAAGAAAAGAACATGGGACCAATAGACATGTGGTTGCCACAAAATTTCAATTTATAAAAAATGCAACACGTGCAAAATGCAATAAAGCATAGCACTATAAAACGAGGTATGCTTGTATAGAGAACACCTACAACTTAAAAAGATAAATAGCTCAATTTAAAAAATGGGCTTACTAGTTCACCAAAGAAGTTATACTGATGGCTAATAAGCACATAAAAAGACATTCAACATTGTTAACTCTTAGGGAAATGCAAATCAAAACTAGGAGGTACCATTTCACACCCACTAGAACATCAACTATTTACAAAAAGGAAAATAACAAGTGTTAGGGTATGGAAAAAGAGAAACCCTGGTACACTGGTGAAAATGTAAAATGGTATATCCACTGTGGAAAACAGTTCAGTGTTTCCTCTGACAGCTAAGTATGGGAACTACCATGTGACCTGGCAATCCCATTTCTAGATATATACACAAAAAAGTTGAAATCAGGGACTCCAGGTATTTGCACACTAACATTCATAGCCGCATTATTCACAATAGCCAAGAGGTGGAAGCAACACAAGTGTCCATCAATAGATGAATGGATAAACAAAAAAGTGGCACATCCAAACAATGGAATATTATTCAGCCATAAAAAAGGAAAGAAGCCCTGATGCCTGTGACCACATGGATGAACCCTGAGGGCATCATATAGACTGAAATAAGCTAGACACAAAAGACAAATATTGTATGATCTCACTGATAGGAAAAAAATAGAATATGCAAAAGCCACCATACTTGCCATGACCCACAAGACCCTACAAATTCTAGCTCCTGCCGGCTTCCTGATCTCAGCACCCCCACTCACTGCTGGCCTGAGTTGTTCCTCCAAGGGGTCAAGGAACACCTCATCTCGTGTCAGAGCCAGGTGCATATTCATGAGACCCAAATCTGACCATGACACCACTGCATCACACATGGATTTTCTACTAAATTTTTTGAGGTAGGCCTGTTAGCACCCATTTCCTAGATGAGGAGAATAGCAAGGAAAGGGCCAAGATGAAAGTTGAGGGCAGCTTCTTAGACTCTACCCTCCTCCCTCTCCATCCCTAGGCACCTTGTCTCTGAAAGGCTGGGTGTTCTAAGTGGAATCAGCACCCACTCCCCCCACCCCTCCATCCCCGCTGCAGCCAGTGTTGAGGGCCTGCCCTGAGGGTTGGATATGGCCCCTGACAAGCAGCCCTTGCTGGAAGCTGCTGCCCAGACAACCATTGGATGCCACAGCCATTGCCTGGTCCCTTCCGGGAGCTGGTGGCTGCCCCAGGAGTGACATTCTGTCCCTACCTAGAGAGGGTCTTATAGCTGGTGCAAAATAGCCTTGGTGGAGGTGCTGACATCAAGCATGGGGAGATTTGGGCCTATTTTTCCTACCCAAACAAGCATCTGGACCACATTGGGCTCAGATGACTCAGGAAGTGTGGATTCTTAGTCCTGCCACAAAAAGGCCACCTTGAAGGGCTCACAAGGGGCTGAACGAAGCAGTGGGAGGATGGGAGGGAGTGGAGCAGGAGAGGTGAGAAGGGTACCAGAGGAAAAGTCTTAGTAGCTTTGGTCTCTCTGATCCAAACTCCCCATGAGCTCCTGGTCACACTTAGAGTAAAATTTTCCAACACAGACACACCCTTTGCCTGGGCAAAGGTTGTGGGGTCAATGGGGAGCCTGATCTCTGTCCCACACGCTGTCAGCTGCTCCACAGGAAGCAGAGCAGGGCCGCAGTGGGTGTGGGCCTACGGACCATGCGGTTACCAGGGCCAGCTGTAGACATGCCTGGGAACCAGCCCCAGACCCAAGGAAACTGCACCAACAGCTGCTCTCACACTGCCCCTTCCTGCCCACTCCCAGCAGCAGCCAGGCGCAGGTTAAAGGAGCAGTGTGATGGGCAGGGTGGGAGGCAGGCGTACTCAGATGCGTGGGTTTTGCTTCACTCTTGTGAAAGGCATGGGGGGGCAGCTCAGGGAAGCTCAGGGTCACCTGTTCTACAGCTGGGGCAGGAGCTGGCTGGCAGGAGGCCTGGTGGCTGTGCCCACATCTGAACCACCCCCACCCCCCCAACCCTGCATGTCACTCGCTTATTCAGGGCTGTGCTCCAGGCTCAGCCCAGACTGGGAGGCCCTCAAGTCGACCCAAACCCACCCGAGAGTTTCTAGAGCTGCCCGGTAAGGGCTGTGGCTTGAGGACTCCATGGCCATTTGACTTCTGGCTGTAATGAAGGCCAAGCTGGCCACTGGCTGGCACCTGGCAGTGGGCACGAGAACCCTGGCCATATGCCCACCAGCCAAAGGCCAAGCCCAACCTTCTTGGAGACTATGGCTCCCGATACACAGAGGTGGCTTCCATGGCCTCAGGGCATCCACGCCCAGACCTCCCTTCCCTGCAGCTGTTTCTGCAGCTTCGCTCCATCCTTTATGGAATAGGGGCGACGACATGGAGGCCAAGGGGTATCACCCAGAATGGGTTAAAGCTAGGCCCTCCTTGGCCTGTGCCAGGGTCTGGCGGTGCCAGTGGGGTTGGTGCTGCCGCTGCAATGTGTCCTGGCTTCAGAACGTTAGAACCTGTGGTCAGAGTGGGCCTCTGTGATCACGGTCCTGGCACAGGCCACAGCACATGGGGCCAGAGGGAGGAAGGAATGAGTCCCTGGTTCTCTGCCTCTGTCACTTCCCCCTGCCTATATTGAGCATGTAATGGATTCCTTCTCACCATTTCTGAGTCAACTCCTCCTATTGTCTCATTTTACAGATGGTGCAACTGAGCCTCAGGGAGTGTAACTATCTTGCCCAATGATCCACAGCTTATCAGGTTCAGTTCGGCCTCTCCTGTGTCCAGAGCCTAGTGGTGTGGGGAGGTAGGCACAAAGAGGGGGGCAAATCCCAGTTTGGCTGCTGACCACATATCTCCTTTACCTCTCTGGGCCTCAGTTTCCCCAAACTGTAAAATGAGAACACATAGAATATCATAGTTTATCAGGTTATTCTGAGGCTTAAATTACTTAGTATGCACACCCTGATCTTTGTTTCCAAACCTGCCTTCCCTCACCCCTGAAGTCCTGCCCCCGTCAGGTGGAGGCAGCCCTGTCTTCCCAGATGCTCAGGCCCCAAACCTGGGAAGTCACCCCTTGACTCTGTCTCTCCACCCACACCCAATTCACCAGCACATTCCACAGGCTCTCCCCTCAAAACACATCCAGGACCCGAGGCCCTCTCATCCCCATCTCAGCCCTGGCTTCCTCCCAGGCTCCAGACCCAGCCCTGTCCCACCCCACCCCCACAGCAGGGAATCTGTTAGGACCTAAGTCAGGTCCCACCTCTCCATTGTTCCACAACCCCCATAGCTCCCAGTGCCAAGAAGACACTTAGCACACAGTAGGTGCCATGTAAGTGTCAGCCATGTCCATAAATAGTTACCCACCTCTCTCCCTCCATGGTGGGGTGGGGGTGGAAGTCGGGGGAGGGTATGCAAGTGTCCAGGGCCCTGGGACGAGAATGGCTCCATCTATTGAAAGGTCCTGAGGCCTCTGTGAGCAGATCGGCACCTCGCCATTTGGAACACAATGAATAGAAGCTCAAGAAATGCCCCCATCCTTGAATGGAGGTATTCCCGTCCTACATTCAAATCCTGCTCTGCCAGCTGCACATCTGCCAGCACCCCAGAATGTCCCTCCTTGACTTGACCACAGGACTTTCTGTAGGTCTAGAGCTTGCCTGGACCTGGCACACAGTAGGAGTTTTAAGCTTTGAGCCTTGGCAACTGCCGTTGGTACTGCCCCCCAGGCTGCCCCGCCCTGGCAGCGTGGCCACGGCCCAGCCAGGCCTACTGTCCCCGCCCAGCTGGCAGCAGCAGGGGGCAGGATTTCCCTCTGATCCCGCCAGGTCCCTCCTCTGCAGTTTGAAAAGAAACCAACCACAGTTAACCCTCCCCGCCAGCAGACCCAGGCGGCCCCCTGCCTTAGTCTGTGCAGGGCCTCAGGTGTCCTAAAGTGGCCAGACTGGCCTCGCCACCAGCTTGTCTCTCAGAGCTTCAGTGTCCTCATGGCTCAAATGGCTCTCCCTTCCCCCCACGTCTCCACTACCCTCAGGGTTAAAAAGGGTCATTTAGTAAGAATGGGGTGCCACACACCAAGTGGGTGGCAGTAACTGGGGGCCATCCCCCACACCCGGCCATGGCCACTGAGGGGAGGAAGCCCGCAGCCCAAGGCAGGGTGGCTTCAGTTATCAGGCCTGGGAGGTCCATCCCTGCCGGAGGTGACTGTGCAGCCCCCCCGGCTACTATCGCTTCCTGAGTCCATCTCAGGAACACGCCGTGCTGCCCGCCCCGGGAGGCCACTGGGAAGAAGGGTGCTGTGTTTGAGTGTGTGTGTGTATACACACACGCCTGCTGGCACAATCAGAAGGGTCCCTCTGTCCATTAGACCAAGGAAGGTGGAGGGGACTATAGCCAGGGTAGGGGGCCAGGGGCGCCTGGGATGTTCCAGGCTGGGGGGGGGGCGGGGTCATCTGGGGGCTTTGGTGCAACCGGGAACTACCGGGGCTCGGCTGCACAGACTGCGCATGGAAACCCTGGCTTTCCAGCCCGCCCGCTGGGGGGAGACTCCAGCTCCTCCCCCACCTCTCCCGGCTGGCCCAGGAACTGCGCGGTCCCTTTAAGAGTGCGCAGGGGCCCCGCCCGCCCCCTCCAGGCCGGATCCGAATTCCAGGGAGGCGGGGCGGAGACGCCGGGCGCGGAGGCCGCAGTGGCGGCGCTGGCGGCGGGACCGGGATCCGCTGTGGCTCGGGCGGCACCTCCCCGCGGCGGCCCCGGCCCGGCTCCGGCCCCTACCGGGGCAATGCTCCCCGGGGCTGTGGGATGAGCCAGGTGAGCGCGGGAACCCCCAGGCCCCCATTCCCGGCGTCGTCGGGCGGCAGCGGCCTCTCATCCGCCTGGGCTGTGTGACCTTGGGCGGCCCCGCACCCTCTCTGGGCCACGGCCCAGAGGACAGGCGGGGCCTGGAAGAGGCCATTCCGAGTTTGGCCTGGCTCGCGCAGGGCTGGGACGCTGGGGAGGCTTCTTGGAGGAGGCGGGGCCTGTCCGGGGTGGACAGACTAGGGGATCTCGTCCTGAGATCCGCAGCGCGGCCCGCCGGGGGACGCCCTGGCTCTGCCACCTACTGGTCTGAGACCTTGGGCAGGCCCTTACCCTCTCTGTGCCTCAGTTTCCTCAATTGTAAAATGGAGATAATCCCCTTCCCTGACCGCCGGGAAGACTGGTGGGCTCAGCCCTGGCCGAGGACGTTGCTGTTACTTATTTTGCTGTTACGTCGATAATATAATGACACGGTCCTTGGGGAAGGGGGACTGAGGAGACGCCGGGACCCTCCCAGCCGGATGGCTTCCAGCCTCTGAGCCTGGCTTCTCTCTTGTCTGCCGGGAGGGGGTTGCCGGGCTTTGGGCGTCACCTCCCTGGGGCTCAGTTCTTCACTTACAAAACGAGTCAACCGTGGTGAGTGGGAGGCTCACTAACTCCCCGACTCCACCACCCCCATAAAGACAACCAAACAGTAGCACGTGTTCTGTGTACTTCTCCACACTTAAGTTATTTATGAAAATTAACCCATTGAGTCCTACGTGGCAGGCAATATTACTGTTCCATTTTGCAGACTAGTAAACTGAGGCACAGAGAGTTTTTTGTTTTTTGCATTTTTTTTTTTCCACCAAGGGACTCAGCCCAGGCACTCGGCCTGCAGCGAGCGGATGGGTGCTGCTCTGTTGTGAACGCCGGCTGGGTGCTGGCTGTGGCTCTGACCTCTGTCCCTGCCTGCCCACAGTAACTCAGCCGGCCCGGGCATGGCGGACGTGGTGGCCGGCATCGCGGGCTCGGCAGCCAAGAGCGTCCGGCCCTTCCGCTCGAGCGAGGCCTACGTGGAGGCCATGAAGGAGGACCTGGCCGAGTGGCTCAATGCCCTGTACGGCCTGGGCCTGCCCGGGGGTGGCGATGGCTTCCTGGCGGGGCTGGCCACGGGCACTACCCTGTGCCAACACGCCAATGCCGTCACGGCGGCTGCCCGCGCCCTGGCCGCCGCCCGCCCGGCCCGCGGTGTGGCCTTCCAGGCGCACAGCGTGGCTCCCGGCTCCTTCATGGCCCGAGACAACGTGGCCACCTTCATCGGCTGGTGCCGCGGGGAGCTGGGTGTGCCCGAGGTGCTCATGTTCGAGACCGAGGACCTGGTGCTGCGCAAGAACGAGAAGAGCGTGGTGCTGTGCCTGCTGGAGGTGGCGCGCCGCGGGGCCCGCCTCGGCCTGCTCGCCCCGCGCCTCGTGCAGTTTGAACAGGAGATCGAGCGCGAGCTGCGCGCCACCCCGCCGCCGCCCCACGCCCCCGCCACGGGGGAGGACTCTGCCGAGGCCACCGCTGCACCAGGGGCGCCCACCCGTGGGCCCCGCATGACGCCCAGCGACCTGCGCAATCTCGACGAGCTGGTGAGTCCCTTAACCGCGCATGCTCATGGCACCCACTCGGCCTCGCCTGCTGAGCACCGACTGTGTACCAGGGACCGGAGAGCAAAGCTGGGGCCTGCAGCAGGTCCCTGAGCCTCTTGGGGCCCAACTTCATATCTGCAGGTCATCCTACCCCCATGAAAGGGCAGCGCAGATGCATATATTGAGCACCAAGTGCCTACTTGGCTCCAAGGAGCTAGATAGACCTAGAGAGCTGGGGAGGTACTGGGGGAGGGCAGCACGGTGCTCTGATCCCTCCCTTATGTGCTAACCACACACCAGTTAAGTGCTGTGCATTCATTCACCCAGGGTCTGCATGATTTGAGCACCTCTTGTATACCCTGCATTCAGGTGCTAGGGAGATGCATCCATACCCTCACAGAACTCAAGGTTGTTTGGCTGCCATGCAGCTTGGCTGAGTCGAGGCTTGGAAAGGCCTGGGAAAGCTGTCTGGCACACAGTAGGTGCTCAGTGAGGGCCTGAAGGAGACCCAGGGGCCCCACAGGCAGGTGCCTCCTACTCCCTAGGGCCCTGTGCACATCTGGGACAGCCAGCCAGGTCCCACGTGAGGCTGCAGGATTAGCCCCGCTCTGAGCGTAGGAGGCACCAGCCCATGGTCTCAGCTCTTGCCTCCTTCATCCAGGACCAAGGCGACCTCACCGCCCCTGGGGGCCAGGCCAAGAGTTTCCTTCTTATCAGGAGGTCAGGGCTATGGTGTGCCCCCCCCTGGATGGGGTAGCTGGATGGCTGTGGGCAGAGGCTGCTGCCCTGCCTCCATCCTAGGTCAAGGTCATCCAAGGCTCCACCTGCTTATTTCCCCCTACACTGCCATGGGCTGGGGGTGGGTGGGGCAAGGACATGCCTGCAGATGTTTGTTCGCTGGCAGGTAGCCCGTGTGTGCATGTGCCCACGTGTCTACAGCAAGCACCAGCTACCCTGCTCATACCCCATGACCTGCCTCCTCTTGGGGCCTGGCCCCCAGTATGGGCCTCAGGCTCCTTGTCCATGAAGTGGGTAAAGGAGGAAGGAAGATGGGCTCCAGGACTTCCCCAGGCTCTGGGGTTGGGGGGACATATTCCACAAAGGGGTTCCAGGCTCACTCTCCTCTCGTGGTCTGCTCCCTGACCCCAGTAGCCAGAAAGGTCGCTGGTAAAGGGTCATGCATGGATGCTGCACCCCAGTCTTGGAGGAACATGGTGTCTGACCCACATTCCCAGAAGAACCTCTCTCATCCTGACCCAGTTGCTGCTCATGTTAAGTCCCAGGGGGAGGGACCTGAGCCCTGACCGCCAGCCTGTTTTCTCTGGCCTCAGGTGCGGGAGATCTTGGGACGCTGCACCTGCCCGGACCAGTTCCCCATGATTAAGGTCTCAGAGGGGAAATACCGCGTGGGAGATTCCAGCCTACTCATCTTCGTGCGGGTGAGCTCCAGGGGCTGCCCAGCAGGTGGGGCCAGGGGCTGGGCTGCCGGGCCCCGTGGTAACCTGCCCAGCGCTGGCCTCGGCCTTGCAGGTGCTGAGGAGCCACGTGATGGTGCGTGTGGGCGGCGGCTGGGACACACTGGAGCACTACCTGGACAAGCATGACCCGTGTCGCTGCTCCTCCGCCGGTCAGTGCCCAGGCAGGAGGGTGGACCTGGGGAGGGGGGCGGGGCTCGGACTGAGGCCTCGGGCCACGGCTCCCGCTGCGTGGCTCCATCCCTCACTGCCGCCTTCCCTGTCTCCCCACAGCCCACCGCCCGCCCCAGCCACGGGCGCGCACCTTCTCCCCCCAGAGGGGGTCGCCCACCCCCAGCCCCCGGGCCGGCAGCCCAGCTCCGGGGGGCGAGCGCCGGGGCTCGCGACCCGAGGTGACTCCCATTAGCCTACGCAGCTCCAAGGAGGGAGCCGAGACCCCACTGAGGTGAGACGGCAGAGGACGAGGAGGTGGGGGGGAGTCCCGGGGGTGCGGGTTCGGGGCGGCCGCACCGGCCCTGATGTTGGAGGAGCCTACTGCTCCGAGTGACTCACGCCCTGGGAAAAGTTCCCGTGGGTGGGGGCGGGAGCCTGGCTTCCCATCTCCATGGCAACCGAACCAAAGTAACAACAAAGCTGGGCGGGGCTGGGCAGGCAGCGGCCAGTACGGCGGGGCCTGCTTCCTCCTGGCCTGCCCGCGGGAGTCCGGAGGCCTGGGGAGGGGAAGCGCCTGGAGCCATGTGTCCTCTGCAGGAAGCTGCCGCGGAGTCTCACTTCTCCCGGGGAGCCCCCAGGGCAGTCAGATGCCCCTGAGAGCCCTCCCTCAGCACCCCCAGACCACAGGTCTCACCCGGCAACCGCACATCTGCTCCTTCCTTCTCCCTGCCTCCCCTCCTCCCCACTCCTCCCTCCGTGATGCCCCATCTTTCTCTTTCTCCTTCCCCTGCCCAGGCCCCGGGATCAGCTGCCTCCTCATCCCCGCTCCCGCCGTTATTCCGGGGACAGCGACTCCTCAGCCTCCTCGGCCCAGAGCGGCTCCCTTGGTGGTCCCCGCAGCGACGACTCGGCCACTGGGTCCCGGAAGGAACGTCCCGGCCGGCGGCTGACCACAGGCACTCCGGCCTCCCCGAGAAGGCCCCCGGCCCCTCGCAGCCAGTCCAGGGACCGGCTGGAGCGGGGCCGGCCCCGTGGGGCCCCGGGGGGCAGGGGGGCCCGGCTGCCAGCCCCCAGCCCTGCCCGGCGGGCCCGGAGCCAGAGCCGCGCGGAGCAGTCCATGCTGCTGGTACGCAGGGACAGAGATGGGCAGCACTCGTGCGTGCCACGGGGTAGGGGCAGCGGGGGCTCGGGCCGGAGCAGCCCCCAGACTCCCCGTGCCCGCAGCCCTGTGGCGCCCCGGCCTCCCCGCGTCTCCAGCCCCAGTCCAGAGTTGGGCACACCGGCCAGCGCCTTCCGCACACCCCTGCAGCTTGACCCGCAACAGGAGCAGCAACTCTTCCGGCGCCTGGAAGAGGAGTTCCTGGCCAACGCCCGTGCCCTGGAGGCTGCCGCTGTTGGCGGAACCCCCGCCGGACCAGCCTCCGATCCAGCCCGGGCTGCAGACCCTCCAGCCCCAGACTCCGCCTACTGTTCCTCCAGCTCCTCTTCCTCGTCCCTCAGCTTCCTGGGTGGCAAGTGTGGCCCCCCCGGGGACCCTGCCCGGACAGCCAATGGGCTGCCTAGGCCGCGCGGCCCAGCCCTGTCCAGCTCTTCTGACGAGGGCAGCTCCTGCCCTGGTGTAGGGGGGCTGCCAGATGCACTAGGGAGCCCCCTGGCTGGCCTGGAGCCCTTGCACACCTGGGCACGAGGCCGGATGGACACGCAACCGGACCGGAAGCCCTCACGCATCCCCACACCCCGGGGCCTCCGCCGCCCGTCCGGACCCACGGAGCCCTGGCATGCCGTGCACTCGGTCAGCCCCAGGGCTGAGCCGGATTCCTGGATGTAATGAAGCACCCCAGCTGTCCCAGGCTGTCCCTTCTCCTTTTCCTCTGTGGCCTTAACCCCTCTGCATCAGGGAGCCCCCTCTGCCTCCCGGGGACCAGACCTCATGGGACCAGACCCCTCGGGACCATAATGGCACAATGGGACCATGGTTATACATTCCGGTTGGGGGATGAGCATTGCTATTTAATTACTAATATTATTGAATGCCTTAGAGGGGGCCCCTGTGGCCCCGCAGAACCTCTGACAGTAAAGTTTTTTTGCTCCAGTCACTTCTGTCTGCTTCTTGGGGGCTCAGTTTTGGGGCCATCAAGCCCATTTGCGGACCCTCATCACACACTGGGATTCTGCAGTTAACTGCCAGGGCCAAACCTGGCCGCTCTGACTTCCAGAGCTAAGACCAGACCCCATCCTGCCCACCCAATAAAAGCCAGGTGAGCTTCAATTGTTTTCCCCTTTATTGCCTCGTGAGGAGTGGGACTCTGTCCAATGAGGCCAGGAGTGGCCTGAGAGGTTCCCATCAGATTCATAGCCAAGTCCTTTCGGCCCAATGGGATCCTGGCAGGCGGTGGGGCCCAACGAGGTACCAGCAAGCATCGGGCTTGTCCAATAGGGTTTTGAACCTGGTTAGGTTCGATGAAATTCAAAGAGGGCTGTCGCCCAGGAGTCGGTCCAATCTGGTCCAATCAAGGAGAGTCTCGTGTCCATTCAGAGAGAAGTTGGGCAGTCTCGTCCAATCTGGGCCTCCGGGTGTTTCAGTCTAACCCGGGTCGCACTGGCCAGCCTCTTAGAAAACTCGGTCACATGAGGCTGCAGCGCGCCGGGTGCAGCGCCCCCTGCAGGCGCAGGGCTGGGTGCGCAGGGCGCGCGCGCACCAGAGCGCAGCGCAGTAGCTCCCGGAAGAGACGCAGCACGTGCCAGTTGTACTTGGCTGAGCACTCGAGGTAGCCGCAACGCCAGCCCCTGCGCACCAGGGTGGCGAGCGCGCGCCGCGGACCGAAGCGAAGCCGCTGCCGGTCTCGCTTGTTGCCTACCACCAGGATGGGTGCTTCGGGCGCGCCCGCCGGCCTAGGGGCCGGATGAGGGTCAGAGACGTGGTGCCGGGCAGTCCACGGGCCTGAGAATCCCGCCTCTCACCCCCAATGAGTACACACACGGCAAAAGCAACCCCCACTGCGGCCAGAGAACCACCCCACCCCCACCCCCCACCCCCGCTGCGCCCCCAGCAAATATCACGTCCTCGGAGGCTGACGACCACACAAGGCTCAGAGACGGTACTATAGACAAAGACTTAGCCCAGGCGGACCAAGACAGCGGGGAGAACCTAGCTACTCCCTTGGGGCAAAGGCTAGGCCAGACCGGCGAAAGCTCCCCTCAACAGCCCCCTGCTCCCCCGGCCGCGTCCCCACCTGGTCTCGGCGATGCGCTGTCGCAGCGCCTTCACGTAGTCGAAGCTGTCGGGGCTGCAGATGTCGTAGACCAGCACGAAGGCGTCCGTGTCCTGCAAGCTCCAGTCCTTAGGGTCCGGCCACTCCTGGGGGCGGGAGGCCAGGGTTTGCCAGAGCCAACTCCTCACCTAACTCCCTGACCCTCTGCGAGGACCCCGCCCCAACACTCACAGCTCATCCACAGGCCACCCGGCCCCTATTTGTGTGCCCCTCCTCCCCAGCTCTCTGGGCCCTTCCCTTCTCATGGCAGCCAGGGTAAAAAAGTTTCGAACCCTGCCTGGAGCCAGTAGGCCACCAGTAGGTCTCCTCTCTGTCCCCCTGGCCTGATGGCTGTGCTATAGGTCCGCCCCACCCCTACCCCACCCCCAAACCCATCTCCCCGCTTCTCTTTCTGCCTTACCGCAGCTCCCAGCCGGGCAAACACTCTCCTCCCCAGACGCCCTCCCTCACGCCTCCACAAGCCACCGATTTTCCCTCAGGTGTTCCCACTTAGGCCCCTGCTATTCTTTCCACCTGGAATGCCATGGCCACCTCTTCAAATCAACATTTTACTCATTCCTCCCTGGCTCCCCGGTGTTCTAGAACCTTCGCTCCTAAGGACATTTATATAAATCCATCCCAACTTTCTGGCAAGCCCCAAGATTTGGAATATTTGTTGGAGATGAATAAATGAAACCTTATGCAGAAACGTAGAGGGTCTTCCTTATGCCGCTTTCCTTAGGGGGCCTGGGAGGAAGAACTACAGCTAAGCCCAAATGCTGCCCCCTCCACGAAGTCCTGCCTAATCCTGCCTGCTCTTTCCTTTTCACCTCTTAGAGGCATCCAGCGCCAAGGATTCCAGGTCTGTCCTGGACTTGCCACAAGTTACTATAAGAGTCTTTGCTCCGGGTCAAAGGAATGGGGAGGAGGGTAGGAATGACTCCACACCCTCCCACCCACCCCCACCCCGGAAAATACACCCCCGTGTCTGGCCTCAGTCCCGCTCTGTTGAAGGCCCTAAACACGTAACTGCACCCTGGGGGTGGCACAGCTACACTCCGCCACCACTGATCCATTCCCACCAGCGATGCAGGCAGACAGAAGCACCCACCGGAGAGGGAAAAAGGCACTTGGCAAAATCGTCGGGCATCAGGCCTGGGGCTGGGGCGCCTCCAGGCCTGCGGGGAGGAATGAACAAACATACCAGGAAGGAACCCACTGCACACGTTTATCCTGCAATCTCTGAACCCGGCCGGGGTGCCTCGGAGCAGTCTTACAAGGACACAAACGCAAACACACACGCTGTCACACGCCCCCGCCCGCCCCTCGAGTTTACCTCGAGGCTTCCGGGACTAGGACCCGGGCCAGTGGCGTCCCCGTCGCGGATGCTCAGGTCGTAGACTGCGCCGTCGAGCAGCACCGCGGGCCGGTAGAGGCGCGGGCCGTCCGTGGGCCGGTGGCGCTCGGGGTAGTCACCGAACAGGAACTGGCGGATGATGGCCGTCTTGCCCACGCCCGGGGCGCCCAGCACGGCCACCCGCAGGCTGCCCCCCATGGCCGGCCCGCGCTACCGCGCCCCGCGCCCGGGCCCCTCATGAGCCGGAGCCGCAACGTGCGCCGCCCCCTGGCCGTGCGGCCGCCGCGCCGGGTCCCGCGCGCCCTATCCCGCCGCGCCCCTCGCCGCCTCCGGGAGCTCCCGGAGCCCGGAGAGGCCGGGCCCGAAGGCAGAGCTGGCGGCAGGGAGGGCGGACAGCCAGGCGAGCGGGCCGACGGAGGACGCACGGGCAGCTCCTGCGAGCGCAGAAGCTCGGGAGGGAGCAGACTCGGCGCGCCGCGCGCAGACCCCGCCTCCGCCCCGCAGCGCGACTGGAGGCGCCGCCGGCTGCGCGGAGCACCGAGGTTCGCCCTCCACCCCGGCGCGGGGCCAGCCACGGGGCGGGGGGCGGCGCCGCCTCTCCGCGCCTCCGTCCTGCCCTCGCTCTGCGCCCCGAGTCGCCGCTCCAGCCGGCGGCGCGGGCGAGAGGAGCCTCCGGGAGGCGGCGATGAGGTAACCGCCCGCCCGCTCCTCCCACCAGCACCCCGGGACGCCCCTCCCGGACAGGGTCTCGCGAAGGTGACGGGGGGGGGGGGGGGGTGCAGGGAGACCGGGGAGGTTGCTCAGCGTACCCCG
>PVIY010046852.1:0-18210 GCA_004026745.1 Myrmecophaga tridactyla
TTTTGGATGTTTAAGCCAGGTCCCTAATTGCCTAAGCAAGAAAAATAAAATTAATGCATCCAAGTTCAAAAGGAATAAGTAAAATAATCTCTATTCACAGTGGCATACTGAAGATTCTAATATCATGGATTCGAACATGTTAAAATAGTTATGTTTATGTTATGTAAGTTTTAACTCAATAAAAATGGGTAATGATCTGAACAGACATATCAACAAAATGATATAGATGGCAAATAACCATCACTGTTTTTCATTACAGAAAGTAAACAAAACCAACTATGATGTACAACTCCATACCTATTAGCTGTGATAAAATGCAAAAACTGGCACTCCCAATGATACTTAAACCAGATGTTATAATGGTCAAGAGAAGAGGGACATTAATTCAATGGAGTCTGAGTATAAATAAACATGAGACAAAATGAGGACAATGAATTATGGAAATGTTCCACAAGATTATGATGATTGAGTTGTGGTGTCTATTGAAATCATGATGGATGCATGACACAAGACAGTCCCTACCATGCTGCTGTTTGTTACAGGGATAGAGGCATTGGAGTGGTGGGAAATACGAGCTAAGGCATACTGCCCTCAAGATTGGCCAATAAAAACAAAGTTTATTCTTTAAGGTCAGATGAGGAAATTAAATGTCAGAAGTTCTGGAATTCTGGGCCCTTCTCTAGGTATGTATAATGTTATTCACCTGTAAAGTGGGTGGTTCAAACTTACTGCGTGGTTGGTAACAATCACATCTTTGAGATAAATAGTCTTATGTTACAGATATTTGTCCATAATCTTCTAGGGACAATGTATTAAAACCAAGTCCAAGCCAGCTCTATTTGAATCCCAAACCTGGGCCCTCTGGACCACTCCATCATGTTTTTCAGGAAATGGAATTGCTGGACATTAGAAAAACAATAGAGGCCTGTGAGTAGGAATAACAGGTGATGTTTTAGAAGGTACACTCTAGGGAATGGTAGTCTACATTTCCTAGTAGCGAAAGCCTGCAAGCAATGAGATTATCTTTTTTTATTTTTCTAAAGGGACGGCAGAGATGAAATTATTTTCCCTATTAATTAAAGGATAGAGAAGTAAATAGGTTTCTATTTCATATTTGGTGATGGTAATTTTTTTAAAACAGGCAAGGATGATTTTATTCATAAGTACTATGACAGGGAAGAGAGACTGGAACTCACATCTGTGGAAGTGGGTAAGGATGAGGAACAGATGTTGGGCTTTATAGTCTGGGCAACAAGGGCAATGAAAAAGTACCAGGAAGTCATTTGCCAAATAAGGGAAGGGAGATGGAGGAGGTTAATAACTAGTATTCGAAGTGTCTATTTTCCCTTTTGTTTTTTCTGTAGTCTGAGTCATTTTGCTTTGCAGTTCCACAGCCACAAGAGGTAGTCAGAGCCAAGAGGGAGTGGATAAAGGAGCTGGAGGAGAAAGACCAGCAGCTTGTCAAGAAAAAGAAAAATAGGTTTTGGTCAGAATAAACAAAGGAGTGTTTCTTCACAGAGAAAATACTGTTGCAACCTGGAGGAAAGGGGTTTGGTTCAGGCCAGGCTGGTATTCGGGTCATCCTTGGGTGGCGAGTTTCAAATTCCAGTGCGATTTGTTGCAGGCACATCCCATTGGAATCCCTGTTGTCAGCAGTTCTGTAGGAACCCTGAGGGTTCTGGAGAAGGAAAAAGGCCCCAGACCCGGACTCTGCTCAAGTCTCTTTGATCCCCTCGCTAACTCCACCTCTTTTCTGCTTTCACTTCTTACTGGCTTGTTGCTGGAGCCCTAAGCCATTAAGGGTCCTGATTTAATCAAGAGAATGGCTACAACCATTTTTCTTTCTCCTGAGGGGATTGATGGGGATGACAGTGTAGCAGTGGGAGAGAAGATCTCTCAACACTTTCGCTAGCAGTGCAGAGCTAGTTCTTGGTCGCAGAATTACTATTTCCCCTTTTCTGGTGCCAAGTGTTTCTCACTGGCTGTGCAGCTAGTTCTCAGACACTGCAGTTACTCCATCATCGAGTCAGTGATTGCAGCAAAAACAAGTCATGGCCATGCCAGGGCTTGTGCCAGGTCCCAAAGCCCTTAGTTCCTGAAGCCTGCGGATCTTTCTCCTGAGTACTTTGGGTAGTTTAGCTGAATCCCACTCAGCAGAACTAACTGTACGGTAGCACAGATCATTTGCAGAGCTGGATGTTTTTAGGGCTTTGTGCAGCTATTCACTTTGTGCCAGCTCTTGCTGTATCACAGCACCTCTGGGTGCTCCGTGTGGATGTTTTGTTATCGTGGCTGAATAGTAAACCTGACAGTGCTTTCTTGTCCCAGAACCACTAAGTGCCTGGGCCCTTCTGTCTCAGGGCAGCAGCAATACTCTTTGAACCCAAGCAGTGTTGGGTTTAACACTTTAGTTAGTAGCACTGAGCCAGTACTTTTTCTGTCACAGCATGCATTTACACCAATTCCCTTTGCATGATTCATTTCTCAGAGTGGAGGATTTTTTGATGACACCACCACTGATGTGCCAAGATGGAGAACTGTTAAATCACCGCATGTCTTTCCCAGTGGTGGCTCATAGGTTCCCAGTACCACTTGCTTCTCCTAGCCAGACTTCTCTCAATCACAGTACCACTACTAACTCAGTGCTTGGATTATTTCATTGGCAATACCTCAAAATCTACCAATGTGACTCAGTTTTCTACATAGCAGTTTTTGTAATTGCGCCTAGCCTGATGTTTCTCTGTGGTAGCACCACTTACAGGGTCCAGCTTGCCGTTTCTGACTAGCCCTTTCTCTAGTGGAGCTGAGGCAGCACAACTGTTCACACGGTGGCAGCTCTTCCCTGGTTCTGGGATGACTAGACTTCTCAGAGGACATTGATTCTTGGTTGTAGCAAGTATTCTTCATTGTTGCAAGTCCCTGTTGGCTGTGTTGTGATGTCTAAACTTCATACAAATCTTGCAGTGAATGTGAATTCCCTGCCCAGCAGGTACCAATTTAGGTGGAACAAGTACTGGTTTACTCCTGCCTGCTGCTTCTTAGTACTATGAAGCATAAGAAGTTCATTGTTCAGTCATAGCAGGTAAGGGTTTGTTAGTGCTTTTGAGATTTCTCAATTTGAGCAAATACTGGTTTAGGGATTCTTTAGTGCATCAAATCAGAATTTAGTCCTGCCCATGATTTTTAGTCTTAACAAATCCAAGTTTAGCCATGCCTGCAAATTCAAAGACCGGGTGAAATCTTTCTTAGTCCTAGCATGTTCCCTTATGGTCAAATGAGTACGGGTTTAGCCATGTCTGGAAATTCCTAGTTGTAGCAAATTCCAGTTTCACAATAGCATCTCCACTTTAACTATGCTTGTGCTATTTAACTCAAGTAGAAGTTCAAGACATGCCACCAAAAGCAATATCTTAATTCCTACAAGTTTTGGTTAAGCAATACCAAGCCTCCCTTGAGATATGCACAGGATTTTTAACTCTCCTAGAAGTAGGGGTATGCCCAGGAATGCCAGTTTTTCTAGGCACAGCAAGTACCGGTTTAATTGGTCCTACCATTTCTTAGTGAGGAAAGTTCTGGTATAGGAGTCTCATGTCTGGGTTTAGATGTGACAGCTATATAATAATCATGTGATTACATGATTTAGAAGTGTTGACTAGTTAGTTCTCAGAACTAACACATTTTCTTTTTCTGGTTTTCTTTTGGTATGTTTTGCTGAGATCAATATGGTCAATGTATTTTATTTTGATTCTATTTGCATTTCAAAACTTTATTCTATTTTCATTTTATTGTTTTCAAATATTTCATTTAAATTTTGTTATTTACTTTATAGTGCTATTCTTGAATTTTTTACCACTCTTTATGATATGCTGTTTGTGACAGTCATGGGACATTTTAATTTTGTGAGTATTTCAAATTTTGAGAAATTCATTTTATGGTTTTAGAATTATTCTAAGAATTTTGTCTAATTTATTTTTTAATTTATTTAGTTGTTTTTCAGAAATATTTATTAATCTTTTCATTTCATTTTGCATACTACTCCTTTGCAGACTCATTATATTAAATGTTTTTAATTTCATATAAGTGTATAATAATTTTATTTATTTATTTTGTCACATGCCAAAGTATTTAAAAGGTGTTATTTTTAGTAAATTTTATACTTCTTTTAAAGTATGTCTTTGTTTTTTAAGGGTAGTATTTCATTGTATTGTACACTCATGAATTTTAAACACGGTTTATCACTTTGTTCTTCCTTTGTTGTAAATCATGAGATTGCCTAGGATAGTACTGATTACAAATTTTCAGTATTCAAGGGGTGGGGAGTGAGTTGCAGGGCTAAACATTTGGATTGCAGAGTTTATCGTCTTTTATAGGAGTTCTTACTATTACTTGATTGTAGCAAGACTTGCTTTAGCTGTGTTTGCAATTTTCGTGTTATCAAGTCCGGGGTTTAAGCAAAGCATGTCCTGGTTAAACTTAGCTGCTATTTCTGATCCTGATAAAAGTGGGGGTTAGAGCCTTGAATGAGATTCCTCTTCAATGGCAGGTCCAGATTTAAGTGGAACAAATATCAGTTTATCCCCGTCAGCAATATCTTAGCCACATCAACTCCATATTACTCACGCCTGTGGTGTCTTAGCCATAGCAAGTCAGAATTTACTTGTGCAAGCACTAACAGGGTCTGATCGGAACACCATTATTTACACCAAGCAACTGTGCCCTTTGAGGTTTAGCCAGCAGCACTGTGCAAGAGTATTTTATCTTATAGACTTATTTGCATAGAGGCAGAGATTTCTGGGCGGCAGCAATGTTCCATCATCCAAACCAGAAGTTTCTCTGTTGCAGCAATGATCCTTTCTCAGAGCCATGGTTTCTTTGTGGTAACACTTTACTACATTCAAAAGAATGTTGTGGCTACCTCTTGGTTGCTCCCGTCATGAATTGCCGGGTCCAGGCATCACTAGTTCCTGGGACCTGAGGGTCTCCCACACAGCACCGAGAACCATAATGAGCCTTCCTTTCCTCCTTAGCTCTTTCCCGACTAGAAGTACAGAGACCAAGCCAGTGGCTTTTCAGTACCAGAACAGCTCATTTTGTGGAACCCGAACTTGTTGGTCCCTGCATCAATATACTCTCTGTACTGCTAATATTTCATTTCTACTATCTGCTTATTGTCACGTTTCATCTCGGTTTGTTTTCCTCTCACTGTATTTTTCTAATAGAACCATTTATTTCAGTTCTATGTGATCTGTAAAAATTTGTATTCTTTCATTCTGTCTTCTGATTTCCTACATTTATTTTTCCTACCCAGCTTTATGTTATGTAGCTTATGTCTGTCACGAGCTTGTTTAAATACTATTATCATTTCCAATTGTGAGAAATGCATTTTCTTAGAAATTACAGCAATTAGAATTATTATAAGAATTTTGTAAAATTTATTTTTATATATTTCCTTGGTTTGACAGAAATATTATTTCTTAAATTTTGTTCAAAATATTTTTTCTTATCGATTTGCATACTCATTACCATAAATGTTTTTTTATTTCAGGTTTAAATACATAAAAGTTTCATTTATTGAATTTATCATATCCCTAAATATTTATACATCTTTTAGTACATACAATGCTTCTTTTAAAGTATGTCTTTGCTATTAAAGTATGAGATTTTGGTGTATTTTATACTTATGTATTATATTAGCAGTCATACGACTATGATGCCTATCAGTCTTTGCTTCTCCTTTGTGGTGAAATCACAAGATTGCTTAGAACAGTGTGGAATACAAGTTCTTGCTATTCAAGGGATTGGAAATAAGTTGCATGACTCCTCAGTCCTGCTAAACATTTGGATCACATGGTTTAGCACCCTATATAAGTTCTTACAATTACAAAACATAGCAATAACTGTTTTAACCATGACGACAATTTCTTCATCTGAAGTCCAGAGTTCAAGCAGAGCCTGTCCCTGTTAACTTTAGCTGCATTTCTGAACCTGATAAAAGTGGAACTAGAGCTGTAAATGTAATTTCTCTGCAGGAACAGATCACAACTTAAGTGGAGCAAATACCAGTTTAGCCTTGTCTGTGATTTCCTGGCCATATCTGGTCTTTTTTTTTTGCCATTTTCAGTTGCATTCCCTCGGTCTGCATCAAATGACTGTCCCCATTGCAATTGTATTGATCACATTGGTGTAGGGAGTTTTTCTGTCACTGCACATGTTTGCACCAAGCCCTGGAATTTCTCAGTCACTAGCTGGATGTTTGCACTTCACAGAACTGCAGTTTGCTGTAACAAGTTCAGTATAACTTTCTGAAATGTTCACATTTTCTTAAGGTGAATGGGGCATTGGGAAAGGAGAGATACTACACTAAGATATTTTACTGTGATTTTCCATATTTGAAAAATTAATTAGGACTCTCATTGAAGCATCATTCTTATTTTCATAATTATTTTTTTACATTTAAAGGCAATTAACTAAAGAAATAAATCATACGTATGGTCATGTATTAGTGTTAAAAATATGAAGAATTGATGTTGACTTTACTGAAGATTCAGATTGTTCTAGATAAAAGTATTTATTACTTTTATTATTATTCAAACATGTGGTATACACACATGTAGATTTCTTTGGGCTGTCACCTGAGGGAGCTGAAGGGAAGGACACTCCAATAGCAATGTGCACAATTAACTCCCATATCTAGATTTCTGATATCATTCCCCAGTAAAAGGGACTTTGGAACCTTGAAGAAATGTAAGATTCCATGTTGGGACAGAAAATATACAAAACAAGCTCAGAAATTTGTTTAGCACTTCTTTCAACCATGATAATGATAGTATTGCTAAGAAATAATTTACACACCTATGACCAGAAAAGGTGACTTTGAGGTTATTACATTGGGATAATTAATTTATTTTATTTTATTTCTAATATTAAGGACCACTTTAACTCTTGTTAGTCAATTTAAAGAAAATTTAAGCAAAAATGAAATTGTTTCAAGGTAAAGAAAGAACTTATAAAAGTATATAGCTGTGAGAACAAAGAGAAATTATTAAGTCAATTTTTAAAGGGAAGTGTCTTGAATTACTTCTATCTTCTTTCATTTCCAGTATTTCTTCTCTTTCTTCTTGTGCCTTATTTCAAATGCCCCATAAATTATACAAATTAATAAGAAACATCATAATTATATATACAGAGTAACGTTTTAATAATTTCTCTAAGATATCATCCATTTAGTGGGAGCTTTTGTTATCACTATAATATATTTGCGTTACAAATTCTTCAATACATATTTGTATAGAACCCTGAATCAAAGAAACAAGTTCAAGAGACCAAGTGAGAAAATAAGATTCCTCTGATAAGGCAAGAAATTCGATGTAAAATGTATATTTTTCCATAGATTACATTCTAAGGACAGAAATAAAGTAATAGTTACTGGTTTTAATATGTCTTATTGAAAAATAACATCAATAATATTGAAGGGACTAATGAAATCCTGAATGATATCATCCAACATATTCATGCTACATTACAATCTGAGAGACATCAAAAGGTCAAAACTCAGGGTTTCATAGATTTTTGGTATAAGCATTATGATAGTGTAGTTTTCAGACTTACTGTATGTTGGAGGAATTGAATCTGACATTCCCCATACTGTTGGCCATGGTAAGATTGGACATTTGGGAAGCTGCACCTCCTTCTGAACCATTATCTGGAATTCCAAGTACTAAAACAGCAACAGAATTTTACATTTATGGGCTTCATTATATATGATTTTGCAGCCCTGTGTCTTGTCCATATCACACTGTACTGTCTACCAAAACCATAAAAGAACTGAGGAGCTGTGGGAAAAACTCTAGATTTTTAGCTTACTTGAACAGACTATAACCCTCTCAATGCTATTTCAGGAATATTAAAGGGGTAAATTTTAGATTGTATATATTTTACTTTAATAAAAATTTTAATAAACAATATAGGACAGTACAACAGAAACAATCAATCCTAATATAAAAGATGAACTATTGTAATAGTACAAGTATAAAAGGGTTCTTTCATGAATTGTAATAAATTTATGACACTAATGCAAGGAATTCATAATAAGGTAGACTATAGGACTTTGTATTTTATGCAATATTTTTCTGTAAACTGGCAACATCTCTAATAAAAATATCAAAGAAATAAAATTTTATATGAGATAATTACCAATCATATAAGAAAGGAAATTAGCTGGGTGTTGCGAGTGGGCAGCCAGAGGTTCTTGCAGGGTAGTTATCAAAAAGGCTAAGGATATTATCCTACATAAGGATAATACATGTTGGGGTGGGCATAGGGGTTAGTACTTTCCTCATGAAGGGCCAGGAAAAAAATGTACCAGTTCATGGTTGAGCATGTCCAAAGGCCTTAGGAGAATTAAGAAGTGAGTATATTAGATTATGATCTAGCACTTTCAATTAATTTAAGTTAGAATAAAAATCTTTAAATAGAAAATAATAAACTATGAGTGCCAAGATGGTAGCTTAATGAGGTGTGGGATTTACTCCATCCTCCAGAACAGCTACAAGATAGCCAGGAACAGTACAGAACAACTGCTGGGGCTATGTCGGTGACCAAACACACAGCATTATTACAGCTTTGCCAAAAAAATTATGTATGCTCTCAAAATAGTCAAAATTTCCTTTTTTGATCATAAAATGTGAATTATTATTTTTTCATTAGATATAAATTTGAATTTTCATTAAATTGATCACATGTCCTAGGGAGTTCATGAATATCTCTGGACCAGCTAGACTGGCTGTGAGCCGCACCAGAATCCTGAGTTCCCCAAGCCATAGCAGCTGGCACCCCATCCCCACAGGCTGCTTCCTAGAAGAGAAAGGAAAGGGACTTTACCAGCAACAGGGGCTGAGTGCAACTAAGCTTCAATTGTGGAATTAATCCACAAATTCTGACTACTAAAAATAGGCCCCCAGCTCAACTGAACCTGGTAAAAGTGGAGGTTGTTGATTTTTGCTCCTGCGCTGGGGGGGGGCAGGGTTGATGGAAAAAGAAAAAAGAAAGCGGTTTTTTGGCTCACATATCACATAATACTTGAAAAGTTCTGTCTGTGCCCTGAAGGAAAGGAGGGGTCACATAGGATCCGAAGGTACACAATGCAACATACCAACTTATGCTCTTGATTGGCAAACCTGAGGAATGGGGGTTCTGCTCTGAGAAGGCTATCTCTCTTTCTGTTTTGTGGCTGTGTTTCTACAAAAGCTTGACTGCCTTTGGATACAGTGGCAAGGCTTCTCAGGCTGCAACTTCCGAGGCATAGGCAGAAACAAGCTTGTTGGAGAGCTTGTCTGGAGCCTGTGCCTTCCCCAGGGGAGGAGTGGGGCCAAGCTCAGGTGGATTCCTTCCCTCAATGAATTCAGACACCAGGGTTTGGAAATTTGAAGCCATTAAAGCCAGCCTACCACCTTTCCTATGTCTCCACCACATCCCCAGCAGGGAGAGTCTGCTTAAGTTAAAGGTACAGCATTACCTTATGCTGGTAGGACCCACAGGCAGAAAAGTGCCACATACTGGTCAGGAAAGGAAAAACACAGAGTCCAGACACTTCACAGGAAAGTCTTTCAACCAATTGGGTCTCACCCACAGGGAAAATTAATGCAGATGACTCTTTCTTCATGACAGGAGGCCAGTTTTGTCTGCGAAAATCTGGCTGGAGTCTATAATACCTAAGTAGACTCTCCTAAGGGTGGGGGGAGAAAGGCACCAAATAGGCAGGCCAAGAAACAAGAAAACAAGGACTGAAAATTTCTGCTCTGTTAAACAAAACCTAAGCTAGTGGTCCAGAAAAAGCTGAACTGAACATCAAAGAACAAATAGACAACAAAATCATGCAGCAAGAAAATCCTAGGTAAAAGAAGTGAAAACGATCTCCAGAATAAACTAATTAAGGAAATTAAATGCCTAGATGCCAGCAAAAATAACAAATCATACTAGGAAAATTGAAGACATGGCCCAGTCAAAGGAACAAACCAACAATTCAAATGAGATACAGGAGTGGAAACAATTAATTCACAATGTTTGAACAACATGGAAAACTTCATCAAAAATCAAAGCAATGAATTGAGGGGAAATATAAAGATGACAAAGGATAAACAAAAAGAAGAAATCTAAAGTCTGAAAAAACAAATCACAGAACTTATGGAAATGAAAGGCACAGAAGAGATGAAAAAAACAATGGGAACCTACAATGTTAGATTTGAAGAGGCAGAAGATAGGATTAGTGAACTGGTGGATGGAACATCTGAAATCCAACAAGCAAAAGAAAATATAGGGAAAAGAATGGGAAAATATGAGCAGGGATGCAAGAAATTGAATGAGAATATGAAACACATGAATATATGTGTTGTGGGTACCTCAGAAGGAGAAGAGAAGGGAAAAAGAGGAGAAAAACTAATGGAGGAAATTATCACTGAAAATTTTCCAACTCTTATAAAAGACTTAAAATTACAGGTCCGAGAAGTGCAGTGTACCCCAAACAGAATAGTTCCAAATAGACGTACTCTAAGACCCTTACGAATCAGAATGTCAGATGTCAAAGAGAAAGAGAATATTGAAAGCAGCAAGAGAAAAGCAATCCATCACATACAAGCGAAGCCCAATAAGACTATGCATAGATTTCTCAGCAGAAACCATGGAGGCAAGAAGACAGTGGGATGATATATTTAAGTTACTAAAAGAGAAAAACTGCCAACCAAGAATTCTTTATCCAGAAAAATTGTCCTTCACAAATGAGGGAGAAATTAAAACATTTGCAGACAAAAAATCACAGACAGAATTTTTGACCAAGACACTGGCTCAGCAAGAAATATTAAAGGAAGCACTAGAGACACATATGAAAAGACTGGAGAGAGAGGAGTGGAGAATAGTGTAGAAATGAAGACTATCAGTAAAGGTAAAAAGAAGAAAAAATAGAAATGGCATAAAAATCAAAAGGCAAAATGGTAGAGGAAAGTACTACCCATACAGTAATAACATTAAATGTTAATGGATTAAACTCCCCAATCAAAAGACATAGACTGGCAGAATGGGTTTAAAAACAGGACCCATCTATATGCTGTCTACAGGAAACACATCTTAGACACAAGGATAAATATAAGTTGAAAATTAAAGGTTGGGAAAAGAAATTCCATGCAAATAACAATCACAGAAGAGCAGGAGTAGCAATACTAATATCCAACAAATTAGACTTCAAATGTAAAATAGATAAAAGAGACAAAGAAGGACACTATGTATTAATAAAAAGAACAATTCAACAAGAGGACATAACAATCATAAATACTTGTGCACTGAGCCAGAATGCCACAAAATACATGAGGCAAACACTGAAAACATTGAAAAGAGAAATAGACACATCTACCATAATAGTTGGAGGCTTCAATTCCACACTGTCACCAATGGACAGAAAATCTGGACAGAGGATCAATAAAGAAACAGAGAATTTGAATAATACAATAAATGAGCTAGACTTAACAGACATTTAAAGAACATTACATCCCACAACAGCAGGATACATCTTTGTCTCAAGTGTTCATGATTCATTCTCAAGGATAGACCATATATTGGGTCAAAAAGCAAGTTTCAATGAATTTAAAAAGATTGAAATCATACAAAACACTTTCTTAGATCATAAAGGAATGAAATTGGAAATCAATAAGAGTCAGAGTGCCAGAAAATTCAAAAATATGTGGAGGCTCAACAACACATTCTTAAACAACCAGTGGGTCAAGCAAGAAATTAGAAGAGAAATCAGTAAATGTCCTGAGGCAAATGAAAATGAAAACACGGCATGTCAAAATTTATGGGATGCAGCAAAAAAAGTGCTAAGAGGGAAATTTATTGCCATAAATGCCTATATCAAAAGAGAAGAAAGGGCAAAAATCGAGGAATAAACCGCTCACTTGTAAGAACTAGAGAAAGAACAGAAAACTAGCCCCAAAGCAAGCAAAAGGAAAGAAATAATGAAGATTGGAGCAGAAATAAAAGAAATTGAGAACATGAAAACAATTGAGAAAATAAGCAAAACCAGAAGTTGGTTCTAAGAGAAAATCAGTAAGAATGATGGAACCTTAGTGAGTTTGACAAAAATAAAAAGAGAGAGGATGCAAATAAATGAAATCAGAAATGGAACAAGAGACATAACTACTGACCCCACAGAAATAAAGGAAGTAATGAAAGGATAATATGAACAACTTTATGCTAATAAACTAGACAATGTAGATGAAATGGACAACTTCCTAGAAAAACATGAACAATCAACATTGACTCGAGAAGAAGTAGATGACCTCAACAAACCAATTACAAGTAAAGAAATTAAATCAGTCATTAAGAAGCTCCCCAAAAAGAAAAGTCCAGAACCAGATGGCCTCAAATGTTAATTCTATCAAACATTCCAGAAATAATTAGTACAATTCCTGCTCAAAATCTTCAAAAAAATTGAAAAAGAGGGAGAGCAACCTACCTCATTCTATGAAGCCAACACTATCCTCATACCAAAGCCAGACAAAGATATTACAAAAAAGGAAAACTACAGACCAATCTCTCTAATGAATACAGATGCAAAAATCCAAAACAAAATTGTAGCAAATCGAATCCAGCAGCATATTAAAAGAATTATACACCGTGACCAAGTGAGATTCATCCCAAGTATGCAAGGAAGGTTCAACATAAGAAAATCGATTACTGGAATACACCATATCAACAAATCAAAGCAGAAAAACCACATGACCATCTCAATTGATGCAGAAAAGGCATTTGACAAAATTCAACATCCTTTCCTATTGAAAAGACTTTAAAGGATAGGAATAGAAGGGAACTTCCTCAAAATGTTAAAGGCAATATATGAAAAACCCACAGCTAACATCATCTTCAATGGGGAAAAACTGAAAATTTTCCCCCTAAGATGAGGAACAGACAAGGATGTCCACTATCACCACTGTTATTCAACACTGTGTTAGAAGTTCTAGCCAAAGCAATTGGATAAGAAAAAGAAATACAAGGCATCAAAATTGGAAAAGAAGAAAAAATCTCTCACTGTTTGCAGATGATATGGTTCTGTATGACGAAAACCCCAAAAAATCCACAGCAAAACTACTAAAGCTAATAAATGAGTACAGCAAAGTGGAAGGTTACAGGATGAAAACTCAAAAATCTGTAGTGTTTCTATACACTAGTAATGAACAATCCGAGGGGGAAATCAGGAAAAGAATTCTATTTACAATTGCAACCAAAAGAATAAAATATTTAGGAATAAATTTAACTAAAGAGACAAAAGACTTATACAAATAAAACTACAAGAAAGTGTTAAAAGAAATCACAGAAGACCTAAATAGATGGAAGGGCATACCGTGTTCATGGATTGGGAGATGAAATATAGTTAAGATGTCAATTCCATCTAAATTGATTTACAGATTCAATGCAATACAAATTAAAATTCCTAAAACTTGCTTTGCAAAAATAGGAAAACCAATAACCAAATTTATCTGAAAGGGCAGGGTGCTCTGAAGAGCTAAAAGCATCCTGAGGAAAAAAATGAATTCAGAGGTCTCACGCTACCTGAATTTAAGGTGTATTATGAAACTACAATGGTCAAAACAGCATGGTACTGTCATAAAGTTAGATATAGTGACAATGGAATAGAATAGAGTGTTCAAGTATAGACCCTCTCATCTATGGGCATTTGATCTTTGTTAAGGCAGTCAAGGCAACTCACCTGGGACAGACCAGTTTCTTCAGTAAATACTGCCTAGAAAACTGGATATCCATATGCAAAAGAATGAAAGAGGACCCATATCTCACACCCTATACAAAAGTTAACTCAAAATGGATCAAAGACCTAAACATTAGATCTAGGACCACAAAACTGTTAGAAGAAAATGTAGGGAAATATCTTATAAATCTTATACTAGGAGGTAGTTTCCTAGACCTTACACCCAAAGCACGAGCATTGAAGAAAGAAATGGAAACTCCTCAAAATTAAACACTTTTGTGCATCAAAGAACTTCATCAAGAAAGTAAAAAGACAGTCTACACAATGGGAGACAATATTTGGAAATGATATATCAAATAAAGGTCTAGTATCCAGAATATATAAAGAGATTGTTCAACTCAACAGCAAAAAGACAAAGAACCCAATTACAAAGTGAGCAAAAGACTTGAACAGACACGTCTCAAAAGAGGAAATACAAATAGTCAAAAGGCACATGAAAAGATGCTCAACTTCCCTGGCTACTAGGGAAATGAAAATCAAAACCTCTATGAGATATCATCTCACACCCACCAGAATGACCATTATCAATAAAACAGAAAACAACAAGTGTTGGAGAGGATGTGGAGAAAGAGGCACACATCCACTGTTGGTGGGAATGTCAAATGATACAATTGCTGTGGAAGGTACATTGGTGGTTCCTCAATTCTAAATGTAGAATTGCCATATGACTTGGCAGTATCACTTTTAGGTATCTATTCAGAGGACATGAGGGCAAGGACACAAATGAACATTTGAACACCAATGTTTATAGCAGCATTATTTACAATTGCCAAGAGACAGAAACAGACAAAATGCCCATCAACAGACAAGTGACTAAACCAACTGCGGTATATTCATACAATGGAATATTATGCAGGCATAATACAGAATAAAGTTATGAAGTATATGACCACATGGATGGACCTTAAGGACATTATGCTGAGTGAGATTAGCCAGAAACAAAAGGACAAATACTGTATGGTCTCACTAATATGAAAAGGCATTAGTGAATAAATTTGGAGAATTTCATTGGTATCAGAGACCATCAGGAGATACAAATAGATCAAGATATTGGGTAATTGAAGCTGAAGGGATGCAGATTGTGCAACAGGACTGATTGTAAAAACTCAGAAATGTATAGCACAATACTACCTATCTGTAATACAATTATGTTAAAACACTGAGTGAAGCTGAATGTGAGAATGATAGAATGAGGAGGGCTGGGGGCACAAATGAAATCAGAAAGAGAGATAGACCGTAAAGACTGAGATGGTATAATCTAGGAATGCCTAGAGTGTATAATGATAGTGACTAAATATACAAATTTATTTTTTTTGCATGAGAAAGAACAAAGGAATGTCTTACTGCAGGATGTTGAAAATAGATGGTAATTAATATTTTAAAATATTAACTTATGTATGAGACTAGAGCAAAAAATGATTATTTGGTACAAAATTTATACTTTGACTAGTGCATTTCCTAATATAACTTATGTAGACAGCTTAATTGAACACCATAAGTATGTGGAACCTTGACTAGGGCATGAGATTTTGTTGGTGTGTCCAGAGTGATGCCCCAATAAATCCCAGAGTGATTTCAATAGTGAATAAAAAAGTATTTGAAAAGTCCACTTTGGGGAATAGTGAGAAAGGGGGAAAATTCAACTTTCCCAAATTGAATTCTTGATATTCTCACAAGTAGTGGGTACTACCAAAGCAATAAGCTGAGCCCCCAATCTTGGCGTTTGTTCATATGAAACTTAACCCCACAAAGGATAGGTCAAGCCTACATCAAATGAGGCCTAAGAGTCACCCCCAAGAGAATCTCTTTTTTTGCTCAGATGTAGCTTCTCTCTCCAGCCAACACAACAAGCAACCTAACTACCCTCGCCCTGTCTACATGGGACATGATTTCCAGGGTTGTGGACCTTCCTGGCAATGTGGGATGGGACAGAAATCCTAGAATGAGCTGAGACTCAGCGTCAAGGGATTGAGAAAACCTTCTCGACCAAAAGGGGCAAGAGTGAAATGTGACAAAATAAAATGTCAATGGCTGAGAGATTCCAAATAGAGTCCAGAGGTTATCCTGCAGGTTAATCTTATGCATTAAATAGATATCACCTTGTTAGTCAAGATGTAATGGAGAGGCTGGAGGGAACTGCCTGAAACTGTAGAGCTGTATTCCAGTAGCCATGTTTCTTGAAGATGATTGTATAATGATATAGCTTTCCCAATGTGACTGTGTGATTGTGAAAACTTTGTGTCTGATGCTCCTTTTATCTACCTTATCAACAGATGAGTAAAATGTATGGAATAAAAATAAATAATGGGGGAACATGTGAAAATAAATTTAGATTGGAATGCTAGTGATCAATGAAAGGGAGGGGTAAAGAATATGGTATATATGTTTTTTTCTGTTGTCTTTTTATTTCTTTTTCTGAATTGATTCAAATGTTTTAAGAAATGATCATGGTGATGAATATGCAACTATGTGATGATATTGTGAGTTACTGATTATATATGTAGAATGGAATGATCATAAGTTAAGAATGTTTGTGTTTATTGTTATATATTTTTTTAAATTAAAAAAAATCTTTAAGTGGGACCTAAACATAAATGTCCTTTCCCACCCCCATGGAAGTGCTGTGACCTTTTCTTAGATACCACTCACTCTTCACTTTCCTCCATCACAGCACCAGTAATAGTGGATTGATTAAATTCCTCTGGCGATTATTTTGCCTCAACTACTAAGCCCTGATTTTCATCCTTCCAGCTGGTCACTATCACCTCCGTTCTCCACATTCTTAGGAATATTATAGACAATTTCTTACTTAATACATTAATTGTCTCCCACAGGGCACAAACGTTTGTTAAGAAAAGTGTTTCTGAACTTACCCTGTGAATAAATGGCCTTATGGAGGCTGCACCAAAACAGCAAATGTGGTGAGTAGGTCATGATTATAACTCAGTCTCTTTCCCAAAGTAAGAATCATAGAAACCTGGTAAGTATCACAGTTGGAAAGTTTATGGATGGACATCACTTGATTGAGCCAAGAAGTTCCATTTTATTGTGGTAGGAAAGGAATATCATCTTATCCACAATGCAGAAAAAATGATGTTCTCATTTGAAAAAGAAAGGTAAATACCCATCTTCCTGAGATTGCAGTGCCAATTACACAGACACCAGGCTGTCTTCCTCTGGTGTTCACTCATTGGAGGAGGAAAGCACAAAACATGTAAAGCTGAAGAGAAAAAGTCATGCAATCCCAGACTTACACAAAATTTCCAGATACACCAGTCAAAATCCCTGCACTACCAATTCAGAGACACTTTAATACAACTCATTCAGTAATCAAGAGTATTCTGAGAATAGAAGATGAAACCCTCTTCTCTGAGAGGATAAACTATAAAGAAATAAACATATATTCCTGTTTTATAGGTAAAAAAAATCCTCTTAATAAAGGAATGCCATTATTGCAGGGTGCTAAAAATAGATGGTAATTAATATTTCAAAATGTCACCTTATGTGTGAGACTAAAGCAAAAAATGTTTATTTGTTACAAAATTTATATTTTGACTAGAGCATTTCCTAATATAACTTATGTAGATAGTTTGATTGAACATCCTAAGTACTTGGAATCTCAGGTAGGACATGAGATTTTGTTGATTTGTCCAGAGTGATGCGCTGATGAATCCCAAAGTTATCCGATCAGTGAGTGGAAAAGTATTTGCAAGCCCCCTTCGGGGAATGGTGAGAGCAGGGAGAAATTCAACTTCCCCAGGTCGAATTCTAGATATTCTCACAAGCAGTGTGGAAACCAAAGCTACAGGCTGAGCCCCCAGTCTTGGGGTTTGTTCATATGAAACTTAACCCCACAAAGGATAGGTCGAGCCTACTTAAAATCTAGGCCTAAGAGTCACCCCCAAGAGAGCCTCTTTTCTTGCTCAGATGTCGTCTCTCTCTCCAGCCAACATGACGAGCAGTCTCACCACCCTTCCCCTCTCTGCATGGGACATGACTCCCAGGGGTGTGGACCTTCCTGGCATGTGGGACAGAGATCCTGGAATGAGCTGAGACTCAGCATCAAGGGACTGAGAAAAAACCTAGAATGAGCTGAGAATTAACATCAAGAGATTGAGAGAACCTTCTCGACCAAAAGGGGAAGAGTGAAATGAGACTAAGTGTCAATGGCTGAGAGATTCCAAACAGAGTCATGTGGTTATCCTGGAGGTTATTCTTATGCATTAAGTAGATATCACCTTGTTGTTCAAGATGTAGCAGAGAGGCTGGAGGGAACTGCCTGAAAATGTAGAGCTGTGTTCCAGTAGCCATGTTTCTTGATGATGATTGAACAATGATATAGCTTTCACAATGTGACTCTGTGAATGTGAAAACCTTGTGTCTGATGCTCCTTTTATCTA
>PVIY010046853.1:0-18219 GCA_004026745.1 Myrmecophaga tridactyla
GCGAACACAGTGTCATCTGCTAGCTTTGTCTCCTGGCTTCCTGTTTCATGAAGCTCCCCGGGAGGTGTTTTCCTTCTTCATCTCCAAAGGTCGCTGGCTGGTGGACTCTGCTTCGTGGTGCTGCTCTCTCTGAATCTCTCATTCTCCAAAATATTTCCTCTTTTATAGGACTCCAATAAACCAATCAAGACCCACCTAAACAGGTGGAGACATGTTGTCCCTTAATCCAGTTTAACAAACACTCTTGACTAAATCACATTATCCAGGGAAATGATCTGATTACAGTTTCAAACATACAGTATTGAATAGAGATTATTCTACCTTTATGAAATGATATTTTGATTAAAACATGGCTTTTCTAGGGGGCATACTTCCTTTCAAACCAGCACAGCTATATTCTACAGTGTAACCTCTGAGGTTACCTTTACCAGAGTCATAGGTAAAGGTATGATTTTACCTTTGCGAAATCATACAGTATCTGTCCTTTTGTGACAGACTTATTTCATGCAACATTATGTCCTCAAGATTCATCCACATTGTCATATATTTTGGGACCTCCTTTCATCTTACCGCTGCATGATATTTCATCTCATATATATATATATATACACACACACACACACACACATACACACCACGTTTTGTTTATCCACCCCTCTGTTTATGGGCACTTGTATTGTTTCCATCTCTTGGCAATTGTGAATAGTGCTGTTATGAACATTGGTGTGCAAATGTCTGTCTGTGTCACTGCTTTCACCTCTTCTGGATATATACTGAGTGTTGGTATTGCTGGGTCATAGGACAGCTCAATATTTAATTTTCTGAGGAATTGCCAAACTGTGTTCCACAGCGGCTGTGCCATTATAAATTCCTACCACAGTTTACTAAGTGTTCCTATTTCTCCAATCCTCTCAAACATTTGTTGTTGTCTGTTTAATAGCAGCCATTCTGATAGGTTTAAGGTGATATCTCATTGTCTTAATTTGCATTTCCCTTATAGCTGATGAAAATAGCATCTCTTCATGTGCTTTTTAGCCAACTGTGTTTGCTCCTCAGAAAAGTGTCTGTGCATAGCCTCTGCCCATTTTATAATTGAGTCGTTTGTTCTTTTGTTGTTGAGCTGTGTAATTTCTTTATATACACAGGATATGAAGCCTTTATCTGATGTGTGGTTTCCAAATATTTTCTCCCATTGAGTTGGCTGCCTCTTCATCTTTTTAACAAAGTCCTTTGAGGCACAGAAGCTCTTGATCTTAAAGAGTTCCCATTTGTCTCTTTTATTTCGCTGCTTGTGCTTTTGGTGTAAAGTTTAAGAAGCTACCTTCTATTACTAGATCTTGTAGATGTTTTCCTGCATTTTCTTTTGGAAGTTTTATAGTTTTGGCTTTTACATTTAGGTCTTTAGTCCATTTTGAATTAATATTTGTATAGGGTGTAAGGTAGGGGTCCTCTTTTCATTCTTTGGGTTATTGATATCCAATTCTCCAATGCCCATTTATTGACGAGATTGTTCTGTTCCAGTTCAGTGGATTTGGGGGCTTTATCAAAGATCAAATGTCCATACATTTGATGGTCTAGCTCCACACTCTTGTTTTGATTCCATTGGTCAATTCTTGTGTTTTTGTGCCAGTACCAAGCTGTTTTGACCACTGTGACTTTATATTAAGCTTTAAAGTCAGGAAGTGATTGTCCTCCCACTTTGCTCTTCTTTTTTAGGCTCTCTTTAGCTATTCGTGTTCTCATTCCCTTCCATATAAATTTTCTTTTTTGGGGTGGGGTGGGGAGGTACATGGTCTGGGAAACGACCTTCCATATAAATTTGATAACCAGCTTTTCCAAGTCATCACAGTAGGTTGTTGGGATTTTGATTGGAATTGCATTAAATCTGTATGTCAGTTGCTTAGAATTGATATGTTAACAACATTCAACGTTCCTATCCATGAACATGGAAAGACTTTCTATCCTTTTAGGTAATTTTTCATATCTTTTAGCATTTTTTAATAATTTTCTATGTATAAGCTCTTGACATCTCTCATTAGGCTTATTCCTAGATGCCTGAGTCTTCTGATTGCTATTTTAAATGGAATTTTTTCCATAATTGTCACTTCACTTAGGTTATTGCTTATGTATAGAAACATTACTATTTTTGTACCTTAATCTTGTGCCATTTTGCTGAATTTATTAGCTTAGGTAGCTTTGCTATAGAATTCTTAAGGTTTTCTAGTATAGGATCATGTCATCTGCAAATACTGAAAGTTTCACTTCTTCCTTTCCTATGCAGATGCCTTTTATTTTTGTCTCCTGTCTAATCGCTCCAGCTAGGACTTCTAATACAATATGAATAATAATGGTGACAGTGGGCATCTTTGTCATGTCCCCGATCTCAAGGGGAATGCTTTCAATATCTCACCATTACGTATGATGCTGGCTATGGTTTTTTATAAATGCCCTTTATGATATTGAGAAAGTTTCCTTCAGTTCCTAACTTTTGAAGTGTTTTTCTCAGGACAGGATTCTGGATTTTGTTGAATACTTTTTCAACATCAATCGATATGATCATGTTGATTTGTTAATGTGCTGTATTATCTTGATTGATTTTCTTATGTTGAACCACCTGTGCATTCCTGGTATAAATCCAACTTGGTCATGATGTATATAATTCTTTTAAGGTGTTGTTGGATTAAATTTGCTAGTATTTTGGTAAGAATTTTTACATCTGTGTTCATTAGGGAGATTGGTCTGTAATTTTTCCTTTCTTGTAACATCTGTATCTAGTTTTGGTATTAGAGTGGTATTAGCTCCATGAAATGAGATAGGTAGCGTTCCATTTTCCTCAATTTTTTGGAAGAGTTTTGAGCAGGATTGGTGTTAGTTCTTTTGAAAAGTTTAAGAAAATTCACCTGTGAAGCTATGAGGTCCTAGGCTTTTCTTTGTGGGAAGATCTTTGATGAGTGATTGAGTCTCTTTGCTTATTGTAATTCGTTTGTTGAGATCTTTTATTTCTTCTTGAGTCAGTATTGGTTATTCATGTGTTTCTAGCAATTTGTCCATTTCATCTAAGTTGTCCAGTTTGTTGGCATATAGTTGTTCATAATATTCTCTTACTAGTTTTTAAATTTCTTCATGATCTGTGGTAATGCATCCCCTCTCATTTCTGATTTTTGTTTATTTGTGTCCTCTCTTTTTTCTTTGTTAGTCTAATTAGGAGTCGCTTAATTTTATTGATATTCTCAACCAACTTTTGGTTTTGTTGATTCTTTCTGTAATTTTATTGTCCTCCAGTTTGTGTATTTCTGCTTTAATCTTTATTTATCTTACTTGCTTTGGGTTAGTTTGTTGTTCTTTCTCTAAATTCTCCAGGTGAGCAGTTAAATCCTCAAGTTTTTCTCATCCTTGTTTTTTAATATAGGCATTTAGGGCAATAAATTTCCCTCTCAACACTGCCTTTGCCGTGTCCCATAAGTTTTTTTTTTTTTTAATGGTTTGAAATAGAAATTTATCCTCAGAATAATGCACAAAAGCTCAGGGAGGCCACTGTTTGGAGACTTCCCTTCCATCGTCCTCGTCCTTCTCTGAATGTCATGGAGAACACAGTTGAAGGAAACATGCAATCACAAACAGTGATCAACTCTAAAGACAGAAGGTTTGGTTCAAAAGAACTCAACATAATTAATCCAACTACTGTGAACAGCTTCACTGAGTAGGATTAAGATATTGCAGAGGTGGTATTTCCACAGGGTGGCTCTTCAGTGCACCAGGGGAGCCTGCTTGAGCGAGGTGAGGACTGAGCACGTGCGGGGGGATGGCTGGACTTAGGGTTAAAGTCACACAGCCGAGCCACCCTTTCCCACTCAGTGCCTGGGGAAGACTCCTCAGTGCTGTTTACAAAGGCTCCTTCTGCTGCCCTGTTGTTTGCTTTTGTTTTCTGTAGCTGCTCTTCCTGCCTTGCATACCAGTCTTCTAATTCCTTTGTTACTTTTTCTTTCCACTCTGTTTCTTGCTCCCAAGAGTTGGCATCAAGGGCTTCCAAACGTTCCATTTGCTCCTCTCTCCATTTACAGATACCTTCAGGCTCTGACCGCAGCCGACCCAAAAATATGGAACGCTTCACGAATTTGCATGTCATCCTCGCGCAGGGGCCATGCTAATCTTCTCTGTATCGTTCCAGTTTTAGTATATGTGCTGCCAAGGCAAGCACTCCCTAAGTTTTGATATGTTATATTCTCATTATCATTTGCCTCCAGATATTTACTGATTTCTCTAGCAATTTCTTCCTTGACCCATGTTGTTTAATCTCCATATATTTGTGCAAGCTCTAGTTCTTTGGTGATTATTAATTTCCAGCTTTAGTTCATTGTGATCAGAGAAAATGCTTTGGATAATTTTAATCTTATTAAATTTATAAAGACTCAGTTTGTGTTCCAGCATATGATCTATCCTGGTAAAAGCTCCATGTGCACTAGTGAAGAATGTATATCGTGGTGTTTTGGGGTGTAATGATCTATATATGTCTATTCGGTCTAATTCATTTATTCCTTTGTTTATGTCTCTGTTTCCTTGTTGATCCTCTGTCTGATTGTTCTATAATGGAGAGTGGTGTATTGAAGTTTCCCACTATTACTGTTGGAAATTCTTTTTCTTCCTTCAATTTTTCCAGGCTCATGTACTTTGGAGCTCCTTGATTGGGAGTGTACACATTTATGATTGTTATTTCCTCTTAATGAATTGTCCCTTTTCTTAATATATAGTGTCCTTCTTTGCCTCTTATGGTGTCTCAACATTTAACATCTATTTTGTCTGATATTAGTATAGCTATGCCTGCTTTCTTTTGGTTATAGCTTGCATAGAAGATCTTTTTCTATCCTTTCACTTTCACTCTAATTGTGTCCTTGAGTCTTAAGATGTGTCTCTTATAAACAGCTTATATATGGATTATGTTTTTTAATCCATCCTGCCAGTCTGTATCTTTTACTTGGTGAATTTAGTCTATGTACATTCCAAATAATTACTGTAAAAGCAGTTCTTGACTCTACCATCTTATCCTTTAGTTTTTATTTGTTAGATCTATATATGCTCTTCTTTCTGTCTCTTTTCATCCTTTAAAATTACCGTTACTTGTATTCTTCCATTTTATGTCCCCCTCCAGACCTCCCTCTCCTGTCTTTTTCTTTTTTTCAGCTGATGGGACTCCTTAGAGTATTACTTGTAGGGCAGGTCTTTTGTTGACTAGTTCTCTCAATCTTTGTCTTTCAAGATTTTAATCTCTTCCTCAATTTTGAAGAATAACTTGACTCAATGAAGAATTCTTGGTTGAAAGTGTTTCTCTTTCAGGATCATAAATATATTATACCACTTCCTTCTTGCTTCCATGGCACCTCTTGAGTAGTCCAAAGTCAGTCTTACGTGTTTTCCCTCGTATGTAGTAGATTGCTTTTCTCATGCTGCTTTTAGAACTTTCTGTTTCTCTTTAACATTTCACAGTTTAGGAGTTTGTTGGGCCTCTTTCAGTTGTGTATTTATGTTTTTTATAAGGGTTGGGAAGTTTTCACTGATAATATCTTCAACTAACTTTCCCTTCTGGTACACCAGTGATTCTTATATTTGTGCACCTCTCGTTGTCCATTATTTCCCTATGGTCCACTTGTATGTTCTTTGTCTTTCTTGCCACTTGTTCTTTTGTGTGCTGTAGTTCCGTTGTTCTCTCTTTTAGCTTACTTATTCTTCTGCTTCTTTGAATCTGCTGTCATGCATCTCTGGTATATTTCTGATTTGGTCTACTGTATCTTTCATTTCTGTGAGATCTGCCATTTTTCTATTTAATCTTCTCTGTACTTCTTTATGCTCTTCTGGTGTCTTTCTGATATCCTTTATTTCTTTATAAGTATTCTTGAGTAGTTGTTCCATGTTCTGTGTCCCTCTGGAGTTTTTGATTTGGTCATTTAGTTGGGCCATTTCTGGTTGGATCTTCATGTGCTTTATGATTTTCTGTTGTGTTTGGGCCATTTGATCACCTTTTTTTTTTTTTTTTCACATGGGCAGGCACCGGGAATCGAACCCGGGTCCTCTGGCATGCATTTGATCATCTTAATAAGGTTATTTTGTAAGTTGGTTTCCTTCACTCTTCTAAAGATTTGTATTTACTTGGTTTTTTGTTGAGGGTTTCCTTTTGCACTTGGTTCGTCAGTAATGCTCTACCAAACCAAGGTCTGGATCTCATGTGGGGTATAATTTTTTTGGAGGGTCTGTTAAAAGCTAGGTTGGGGTACACAGGAACTTCAATGGCAGAATGCCTGTACACCATGCAGGGGAAATGGGCTTGATTCCTGACCTGTGTACCCTTCCCCCACAAAAAGTTTAAGTAAATAATAGTCATGAAATAAAATATGAAAAAAATACCAACAACAAAAAACCCACCTCATCAGTATTAGGCCCCCAAATCAGAAGGAGACACCCCAAGATATATTGGTGATGAACTCAGACTGGTGCCCACAAAAGAAAAAAAATTAAAATTGAAGAAAATAAATAAATGCAATAAAATAAAATAGAATAAAAAATTAAAAATAAGAATTAAAAATCAATAAAAATATAAACATAAAATATATAAATAAAAAATACTACCAATAAAGAATATATATACATTACATATGTACATATACACATAAAAAAAGATATATTGAGGGAAAAAAAAAAACAGGAAAAAAGAGAAAGAAAAAGAAAGAGAGAAAGTAAACCTAGGGAGATAGGAAATCTGCCTGCCTGCACTTACTGTGTCCCTCCAGCAGGTCACTCTCCCAGGGTACCTTCTCTCTGTTGGAGGGATGGCGTGCACAGCAGGGGCCACCCTGGTTGCTGCGGCTGGACAGCTGGACCTGGTGCACAGGTTGGGGGAGCCCATCAGCATCCAGGGTCGGGAAATGACCAACTCCCAGTACTGCATCTGATGGGACGGCTATTTGCGGTTCTCAGTTGAGTGACTACTCCTAGCACCCAGGGGCATGGCTCTTTGCGGCAGAGAGTCGGCCTGCCTCTGGGGACCTGTGGGTGCTGCCAACTGTGGCTTTGTCCTGGGAGGGCTCCCTGGCCAGCAGCTGGGGCAGGCTGGAGGAGGGAGGCCAGCGCCCTCCGATCTGCCCCTTTCTGCGTACCACCACTTGCCCCTGGTGGGAGGGTTTCTGCCAGCACACCCCACCTTGCTCTACCTGGCCCAGTCCCCCCACCTCTCTCCTTCCCCAAACCTCCTGGATACCCTGTCCAATCACTCACCCCTCCAGGACCAGTGTCCCAGTATTATCCCAGGGAGCAGGGGTGACTTCCATCCACCATCTTCCCAGAAGTCTGTATTATCTTTTAATTTTTATTTCAGTAACATATACGACCTAAAATTTCCCCTTTTGACCATATTCTACAGTGCTATTACACTCACAGTAATGGGCCCCCATCACCACCATCCATTTCTAAAACTTTACAATCAACCTAAATAGAAATTCTGTACTAATTAAGCACCAATTCCCCATTCTCTATCCCCAGTGAATCCCCTGGTGACCAGTACTCTAGAGTCTGTATCTGTGCGCTTGCTTATTATAATTAGTTTGTATCAGTGATGTCATACAATATTTGTCTTTTTTTTTTGGTCTGGCTTATTTCATTCAGCATAATGTCCTCCAGGTTTGTCCTTGTTGTCACATGCTTCAGAACTTCATTGCTCTTTGAGAGGCCACATCTGAGCAACAAAAGAAGTCCTCTGGAAGTAACTCTTAGGCATAACTATAGGTAGGCTAAGCTTCTCCACTATATAAATAAGCTTCACAAGAACAGGCCTCGAGGTCAAGGGCTTGGCCTATTGACTTGGGTGTCCCTAACATTTGAGACAGTATCAGGGGTTTCCCTGGTGGTAAAAGTTTAATGGTTCCATATTTTCTCTCCCATCCATCAAGGGACATTGTCAATACTTTTTAATGACATATTAAAAAGTTTTAATGACATCCCTCAACATATTCTGGGATGTATCCATGCATTATATTAAGCTATACAGAATCACAGGCCCTCATTCCCATTCTGGGTTCCATGTGTTTTGGTTGTTTAAATGAGCTATCCAGGCAGGTTGAGTTACATTATGCATATAGAAAATTTAGGTTTTGGACAACCTAAATATCTCTTACTTTGGTCTCATACAGTAGGTGAAGTTCTCAAAAAACCGATCATGTCATCGTTACCGCTGTATTCTGATTTACCTTAGTCCCAACCCAAGTGGCTTTGTTCTTATCTCCAGTTGAAGCCTGATCTCTTCTTCAGTTTCTTTTAACAGCTGTTGTATATAGCAGTGCTGACTTTCAGAGCTGCAGAACTCCAACTCCGAGTCTTAGGTGTGTCACACAGGTAGCCAAAGTTCCAGGGAGATGCCAGGTTATACCTAAATAGCACAGCATCTCAGAATCAAGAAATAGCATTTACACACCAGACTAAATGTGATTTCTATAAGAGCTTACAATCTAGGCCACAGTTTTCTAAAAAGCATTTCTAAAAGAGACCTTGCAATGCTTATTTTTTTGTTTCTGGCTTATTTTGCACCACATGTCCCCAAAGTTCACTCACCTTGTGGCGTGCCTCGTGACTTCGTTCCTTTCTGTAGCCGCACAATATCCTATCATATGTATGAAACTCAATTTGCCATTCTACTTCTCAGTGTATCTTTCAGCCACCTCCTTCTGCTGGGCATTATGTATAATGTCCAAAGTTAACATTCCATATCTCACGTTATTCTCACTTCGTTGTGCAATCATCAACACTTTCAATTTTAGACAATTATCATTGCTCCAAAAAGAAAAATAACTGAAAATACAGCCTCACCTGATAGAAAATCCAAACCTCCCCTTAACTATTGTCCTTACCCCACAATTATTTACCCCTGGTATTGCTGTGGTACTGTTGATGTCTTCTTGTTAAATAAAGGTAGTCACACGCATTAGTAGTTTTCCCTCTATACCCCTTGTATTAGCTTGCTAACGCTGCTGGAAAGCAGTATACCAGATACAGAATGGCTTTTAAAAAGGGAATTTAATAAGTCACAAGTTTGCAGTTCAAGTGCTGAGAAAATGTCCAAACTAAGGCGCTAACAAGAGATTACCTTCCCTCTACAAAGGCTGATACCATCCAGAACACATCTGTCAGCTGGTAAGGCACATGACTGGTATCTCCTGGTCCTTGTTCCCGGTTCCATTGTTCCAGCTTCTGATGCCAGTGGTTTCCTCTCCAAGCATCTGTGGGCCTTCTCTTAGCTGCTTTGGGCCAAAACTCTGGGCTTTGGCTTGCTTAGTATGCTGCTTTGAAAGGATGTGTGTCCTCTAGAAAAGCCATGTTTTAATCCTAATCCCATTTTGTAAAGACAGCCATTTCTTCTAATCCATATTCAGCATTGTATGTTTGAAACTGCAATTAGATCATCTCCCCGGAGACGTGGTGTGATGTAATCGAGAGTGGTTGTTAAGCTGGATTAGGTGACCACATGTCTCCACCCATTCGGGTGGGTCTTAATTAGTTTCTGAAGTCCTATAAAAGAGGAAACATTTTGGAGAGTAAGAGATTCAGAGAGAGCAGAGAATGCTGCAGCACCACGAAGCAGAGAGTCCACGAGCCAGCGACCTATGGAGATGAAGAAGGAAAATGCCTCCCGGGGAGCTTCATGAAACAGGAAGCCAGGAGAAGAAGCTAGCAGATGATGCCGTGTTCACCATGTGCCTTTCCAGATGAGAGAGAAACTCTGAGCTTCATCAGCCTTCTTGAACCAAGGTATCTTTACCTGGATGCCTTAGATTGGACATTTCTATAGACTTGTTTTACTTGGGACATTTTCTCAGCCTTAGAACTGTAAAGTAGCAACTTATTAAATTCCCCTTTTTAAAAGCCATCTGTTTCTGGTATATTACATTCCAACAGCTAGCAAACTAGAATACTTAGCATCTCATGGGAACACACATGGTAATGTCTGCTGGGCCCTGCATCTGCAAATGTCTGGGTCTCGTATTAACTCTGTCAGCTCAGTCACTTCTCTCCAAGCATCTGCATCTGCTCTTGTCTCTAAGGTTTCTCCAGGATATTTCTGCTTTTAAAGAATGCTAGCATACTTGAATGGGTAGAGTCACATCTCTATCTACTAGAAGGTCACACCTACCACTGGGCAAGCCACATTACTGTGGAGATAATCTAATCAAAAGTTCCCTGCTACAATATTGAATCAAGATCAAAAGAAATGTCTGCCCCCACAAGATTAGATAAGAATTAAAACATGGCTTTTCATTCCAAACAGAGTCGAGAGGTTATCCTGGAGGTTATTCTTATGCATTAAGTAGATATCACCTTGTTACTCAAGATGTAATGGAGAGGCTGGAGGGAACTGCCTGAAACTGTAGAGCTGTGTTCCAGTAGCCATGTTTCTTGAAGATGATTGTATAATGATATAGCTTTCACAATGTGACTGTGTGATTGTGAAAACCTTGTGTCTGATGCTCCTTTTATCTACCTTGTCAACAAAGGAGTAGAACATATGGAATAAAAATAAATAATAGGGGGAACAAATGTTAAAATAAATTTAGTTTGTAAAAAAAAAAACATGGCTTTTCTGGGGTATATAATAGTTTCTAACCAGCACACCCCTCTATTATTTACTTTTTGTACAAGATTCATACCTTTGAAGTAGTTCATGCAAGAATTCATATATATTTGTAGTGTTAATCGGTGGGATACATGGCTCTATACAGCTCCTTTCAGTCATGTTCACCTTCAGTATGACAGTATTACTTATAAACCCACTAATGAACTGCCTTCACTTCTGTCCATTCCCTTACATTTAAGTTTAACCTCATTAGGTAACTTGTTCACCCATCTGTAGCTTCTGTGTTTACCTTTACAAAGGTCATAATAGCAAAATCATGCAGTAGCTGTCCTTTTATATCTAGCTTATTTCACTCAGCATTATGTCCTCAAGGTTCATCCATGTGTCATATACTTCAGGACCTCATTTCGTCTTACTGCTGCATAATGTTCTCATATGTATATACCATGTTTTATTTATCCACTCGTCTGTTGATGGGCACTTCAAGTGTTTCCATCTTCTGGCAATTGTGAATAAGGCTGCTGTGAACATTGGTGTACAACCATCTATTCACATCTCTGCTTTCAGTGCTTTGGAATATACCTGGAATTGTGATTACCACGTCATATGGTAAATCTATAGTTAGTTTTCTGAGGAGCCACAAAACTATTTTCTAGGATTGGAAATGGTGACTTCACCATTTTGCATTCCTACCAGCAGTGTATGAGTTCATATTTCCCCACGTCTCCAATATATGTTATTTTCCATTTTTTTTTAAAAAAATTGCTATTTTGGGGGGTGTAAGATGGTATCTTGTTGTTTTGATTTGCATTTACCTGATGGCTAGCGAGTTTGAGTGACTTTTCGTTGGCCATTTGGATATCTTATTTGGAGAAATGTCTGTTCAAGTTTTTTCCCCCATTTTAAAAAATTGAGTTATGTGTCTTTTTTGTTGTTAAGTTGTAGAAATTATTTATATATTTGGATATTAAACCCTTATTAGATATATGGTTTCCAAATATTTTCACCCATTCTGCAGGTTGTCTTTTTATTCTTAGAGAGTCCTTAGATGCACAAAAGTTTTAGTTTGAATGAAATCAAATTTACCCATTTTTTTCTTTTGTTGCTGGTGCTTTCAGTGTAGTCTAAGAAACCACTGCCTAACACAAGGTCCTGAAGGTGCTTCTCTGTTTTCTTCCAGGAGTTTTATAGTTTTCTGTCTTATATTTAGGTCCTTGATCAATTTTGAGTGAATTTTTTTTTATATGATGTGAGGTAGGGGTCTACTTTCATTCTTTTGCATGTGGATATCCATTTGTTGAAGAGACTGTTATTTCCTCACACAGGGAACTTGGCAACCTTATCAAATATCGGTTGGCCAAATAAGTGAACGTTTATTTCTGAGTTCTCAGTTCAATTCCATTTGTCCATGTGTCTGTCCTTGTGCCTGTACCATGGCGTTTTGATTACTGTAGCTTTGTATAGACATATCTCAGAGATATTGCAGATTTGGTTCCAAATCACCTCAGTAAAGTGGATATCACAATAAAGTAAGTCACAGAAATTGTTTGGTTCTCAGTGCATATAAAAGTTATGTTTACATGGTACTGTATACTGTTAGGTATGCAGTAGCATTACAGCCAAAAAACCCAGCATACACACCTCAGTTAAATTGTAACAGAGTAAGGATGTGCGGGTGGAAAAATGCCCAATAGACTTGCTAACGCTGAGTTGCCACAGACCTTCAACTGGTAAAAAAAGTGATAACTCAACTCTGTGATTATAGTAACAGCCACTGATTGTACACTTTGGATGGATTATATGATATGTGAACATATCAATAAAACTGATTTTAAAAAAGTGATAACTGCAAAGCACAATAAAGCAAAGCAAATGACAAAGAGTGCTTGTAATAAATTTTAAAATCAGGAGGTGTGCTGGTTTAAAAGGATGTATGTACCTGAGAAAAACCATATTTTAATCCTAATCCCATTTTGTAGAGGCAGCCCTTTCTTCTAATCCCTATTCAGTACTGTATGTTTGAAACTTTAATTAGATCATCTCCCTGGAGATGTGACCCAGTCAAGAGTGGCTGTTAAGCTGAATTAGGTGGAGACATATCTCCACCCATTCTACGTGGGTCCTGATTAATCTACTGGAATCCTATAAAAGAAGAAACATTTTGGAGAATGAGAGACTCTGAGAGAGCAGAGAATGACATAGCCATGAGAAGCAGAGAGAGTCCACCAGCCAGCGACCTCTGGAGATGAAGAAGAAAAATGCCTCCCGGATAGCTTCATGAAACAAGAAGCCAGGAGAGAAAGCTAGCAGATGATGTCGTGTTTTCCATGTGCCTTCTCACTTGAGAGAGAGACCCTGAACTTCATCAGCCTTCTTGAACCAAGGAGTCTTTCCCTCGATGCCTTAGATTGGACATTTCTATAGACTTGTTTTACTTGGGACATTTTTTACAGCCTAAAAACTGTTAACTTGCAATTTATTAATTTCCCCTTTTTAAAAGCCATTCTATTTCTGGTATATCGCATCCTGGCAGCTAGCAAACTAGAACAGGAGGTGTGAGTCCTCCAACTTCGTTCCTTTTCAAAATGTATTTTTACTTTTCTGGGCCACTTTCCCTTCCAGGTGAATCTGATGGTTAATTTTTCCATTCTTTGAAGAAGTCTGTTGGAATTTTGTTTGGGATTGCATTGAATCTGTCAATCCCTTTGGGTAGAATTGACGTCTTAACAATATTTAATCTTCCAATCCATGAACATGGAATGTTCTTCCATTTTTTTAAGTCTTCTTCGTTTCTTCCAGCAATGTTTTATAATTTTCCATGTACAGTCCTTTGCATTCCTGAGTAAATTTATTCCTAAGTATTTGATTCTTTTAGTTATTGTAAATGGATTTTTTTTTCTTGATTACAATTGGTCATTACTAGTGTATAGAAACAGACCACTGGTTCTTGTTTTGTATTTTTTCTTTTCAAATAGTTTTATTGAGATATATTCACAGACCATACAATCTATCCAAGGTTTACAATCACTGGTTCACTGTATCATCACATAGTTGTGTATTCATCACCACAGTCAATTTTAGAACATGTTCATTACACCAAAAAAAGAATCCCATACCCCTTATACCTCCATTAACATTCTTTAACTCAATAATTAAAAAATGTAAAAAGAAAAAAAGTAAATACCTAAGCTTCTATAAGCAATACATAATCAGAGAATAATCAGGATTGTATAAGAAGGCCTGTTGTAAAGGGTCCTAGAGTGTAACCTCTTACAGCAGTCACATCTGTTCAGGAGCTCTGTTATTTCTAAATTCTGAGATACTGTGCTCTTTGTGTATAATCTGGTTGTTGCCTGAACTTTGGATATTTATGTGACACCTGAGACTCATATTTAGAGCTCTAAAGCTATGAAAGTCAACAGGACCTCATACAGCAACTGTTTAAAAAGATGAAAAAGTGATCAGACTTCAAGTAGAATATGAATGAAGCTGATCTGGATAGGACTAAGATAAGTCAGAATACAGGGTAAAGGATGATATAGTCTATATTTTTAAAGTGCAACTCCTGTGTGAGATTGATGGGAGAGATGTTTATTCGGTGCAAAACTTATATTTTGGGTAGCGCATTACCTAATTTAACTTGTATGGTCAGTTACTTGAGCACCATAATTACATGGAATCTTGAATACAGCGTTGAGATCTTGTTGGTTTGTCCAGGTTATTGTGATGCCCCATTACATCCCAGAATAATTTGGGCAGAGAATAAAAAGTATTTGCAAAGTCCCCTTGGGGGACTGCGGAAAAAGGAAATTTTAAATTCTCCATTTGGGGAATTCCTGATGTTCTCATGAGCAGTGGGGACAACCAATTCAGTAGGCTGAGCCCTCGATCTTGGGTTTTGCCCCTTGAAGTTTATTCCCGCAAAGGAGAATCTAAGCTTACTTGTAATTATGCCTAAGAGTCACCTGCAGAGAACCTCTTTTGTTGCTCAGATGTGGCCCCTCTCTCTAACTAGCTTGGTAGGTGAACTCACTGTCCTTCACCCTACATGGGACATGACTCCCAGGGTGTAAATCTCCCTGGCAACGTGGGACAGAATTGCTGGGGATGAGCCAGGACCTGGCATCATGGGATTGAGAAAGCTTTCTTGACCAAAAGAAGAAAGAGAGAAATGAGAGAAAATAAAGTTTCAGTGGCTGAGAGATTTCAAACAGTCAAGAGGTTATCCTGGAGGTTATTCTTATGCATTATATAGATAGCCCTTCTTAGTTCATGGTATGTTGGAGTGGCTGGAGGGAAATTCATGATATTGTTGAGCTATGTTTCAGTAGCCTTGATTGTTGAAAATGATTGTATAACTATATAGCTTTTACAATGTGACTACGTGATTGTGAAAACCTTGTGTCTGATGCTACTTTTATCCACAGTACGGACAGATGAGTATAAATAAGGATAAAAAATAAATAAATACTAGTGGGGGACAAGGGGTAAAAAATTGGGTAGATTGTAATATTAGTCAATGAGAGGGAGAGGTAAGGAATGTGGGATGTATGAGTGTTTTCTTTTTCTTTTTCTTTCTCTGGAGTGATGCAAATGTTCTAAAAATGATCATGGTGATGACTACACAGCTACGTGACGATACTGTGAGCCTTTGACTGTATCCCTTGAATGGGCTGTATGTGCATGAAGATATCTCAATAAAAATAATTTGAAAGAAAGAAAACAGTTGGGAAGTCTTCTTTTTCTGTTTTCTGAAAGTTGGCTAGCATTGTTGTGATTTCTACTTAAATATTGGGTAGAATTCCCCAGTGTAGCCATCTGGGGCCTTGGCTTTGCTTTGTGGGACAATTTTAACTTAATTCACTTTCTTTACTTGTCATGTGCCTACTTAGACTTTCTTTTTTCATGAGTCAGTGTGCGTCACTTTTGTTGTCCTAGGAATTAATCTGTGTCATAAGATTGTTTTGTTTTTGTGTGTAAAGTTGTTCATAGTGTTTCCTTAAAATTCCTTTACTTTTGTAAGGTCTGTGGTAGAGTTACCTCTTTCGTTCCTGATTTGGGTCATTTGTATCTTTCTCTTTTTTCTTGGTCGGTCCTGCCAAAGTTTCAGCTATTTTATTGTTTTTTCCCCCCAACATTCATGGTTTATTTTCTATTTCACTCCTCTCTGCTCTATCTTTATTATTTCCTTCCTTTTTACTATGGATTTGGTTTTTCTCTTCATTTGCTAGACTTTTTTTGATGTAACATCCGCATAACAAAACCATTTTAAATTAACCATTTGTAAGTGTACAATTCAGTGGCATTTAGTACATTCACACTTTTATGCAACCAACATCTCTCTCTAGTTTCAAACATTTTCATCACCCCCATAAGGAAATCACTATCCATTAGCAGTCACTACCCATTCCCCACAGCCCCCAGCCCCTGGCAACCACACATCTCCTTCCTGCGTCTGTGGACCTTCTGGACATTTCATATAAATAGAATCATATAATATGGGGCATCCATTAATTGTAGTGTGAATCAGACTTTCATTCCTTTCATGGCTGAATAATACTCCATTGGACCACACTTGGTTTCTCCATTCTCCATTCACCTTTTAAAAAAAAATTTTTTATTAATAAAACCAGTCAATATGCAACGCGAACATTTCTTTTTTTTTTTTTGCACGGGCAGGCACTGGGAATCAAACCTGGGTCTCTGGCATGGCAGGCGAGAACTCTGCCACTGAGCTATCTTGGCCTGCCCAACACGAACATGTTTTTTTTTAATTAAAAAAAAATTTTTTAAGTACCAAAAAAATACCAAATACAAACATTCTTATTTTGATCATTCTGTTCTACATATATAATCAGTAATTCACAATATCATCACATAGTTGCATATTCATCATCATGATTGTTTCTTGGGACATTTGCATCTATTCAGAAAAATAAATAAAATGAAAACAGAAAAAAAATTATACATACCATATCCTTACCCCTCCCTTTCATTGATCATTAGCATTTCAAACTAAATTTATTTTAACATTTGTTCCCCCTATTATTTATTTTTATTCCATATGTTCTACTCGTCTGTTGACAAGGTAGATAAAAGGAGCATCAGACACGAGGTTTTCACAATCACATAGTCACATTGTGAAAGCTATATCATACAATCATCTTCAAGAAAAATGGCTACTGGAACACAGCTCTACATTTTCAGGCAGTTCCCTCCAGCCTTGCCATTACATCTTGGATAACAAGGTGATATCTACTTAATCGTAAGAATAACCTCCAGGATAACCTCTCGACTCTGTTTGGAATCTCTCAGCCATTGACACTGTGTCTCATTTCACTCTTCTCCCTTTTGGTCGAGAAGGTTTTCTCAATCCCTTCATGCCGAGTCTCAGCTCATTCTAGGGTTTTCCTCAATCCCATGATGCTGAGTCTCAGCTTATTCTAGGATTTCTGTCCCACGTTGTCAGGAAGGTCCACACCCCTGGGAGTCATGTCCCACGTAGACAAGGGGAGGGTGGTGAGATTGCTTGTTGTGTTGGCTGGAGAGAGAGGCCACATCTGAATAACAAAAGAGGTTCTCTTGGGGATGACTCTTAGGCCTAATTTTAAGTAGGCTTGACCTATGCTTTGTGGGGTTCAGTTTCATATGAACAAACCCCAAGACTGGGGGCTCAGCCTATAGGTTTGGTTGTCTACACTGCTTGTGAGAATATCAAGAATTCAACTTGGGGAGGTTGAATTTTCCCCCGTTCTCACCATTCCCCAAAGGAGACTTTGCAAATACTTTTCCACTCACTGATCAAATCACTGTGGGATTTATTGTGGCATCACTCTGGACAAACCAGCAAAATCTCATGTCCTACTCAAGGTTCCATGAACTTATGGTGTTCAATTAAGCTGTCTACATAAGTTATATTAGGAAATGCACTAGTCAAAATATAAATTTTGTGCCAAATAAAAATTTTTTGCTTTAGTCTGACACATAAGTTGAAATTTTAAAATATTAATTACCGTCTATTTTCAGCACCCTGCAGTAATGACATTCCTTTGTTCTTCCTCATGCAAAAGCATTTTTAAAATTTGTACATTTAGTCGCTATCATTATATACTCTAGGCGTTCCTAGATTATATCGTCTCAGTCTTTATCATCTATCTTTCTTTCTGATTTTGTTTGTGCCCCTAGCCCTCCCTCTATCATTTTCACATGCAGCTTCATTCAGTGTTTTAACATAATTGTATTACAGTCAGGTAGTATTGTGCTGTCCACTTCTGAGTTTTTATATTCAGTCCTGTTGCACAATCTGTATCCCTTCAGCAACAATTACCCAGTATCTTATCTTATTTCTATCTCCTTATGGTCTTTGTTACCAACGAAATTCTCCAAGTTTATTTACTAATGTCAGTTCATACCAGTGAGACCATACAGTATTTGTCCTTTTGTTTCTGGCTATTTGATTCCATTGGTCAATATATCTATCTTTATGGCAGTACCATGCTGTTTCGACCACTGTAGCTTCATGATACTCCCCAAAGTCAGGTAGCGTGAGACCTCTGACTTCATTTTTTTTTCTCATAATCGGGGCACTCTGCCCTTCCAGATAAATTTGG
>PVIY010046854.1:0-18203 GCA_004026745.1 Myrmecophaga tridactyla
TCCCTGTTAGCAAGCCTGGCTGCTGGTTTCCGAGGAGAGCAGCTCGGCTGGGCTGCGCTCTTCCCGGCACCGGCAGTGCCACTGCGCAGGTTGATCAGCGAAACAGCATCCATTTTAATCTGCGGGGAGCCCCTGCCTTCCCAGCGCGTTCTCTCCGCCCGTGCATGCCCCGTGCTTTCCCTCTGGCAGCCTCGGTGAGCAGTCCTGCTTTGGGGTCTGTGCCCTAGGATGCACTGAGATGGTACATCAGGAGAACTGCTCGTATCAGGTAAGATTTAAAGCCCGATTTTGAGGCCGGGCATCCCTTTGGAACGGAGGCCTTCCTCTGCCAAAGCAGCAGGTTGCCTTTTTCTGGATTTTCAGAGGATTTTTGCCATGTTCTGCTCCTGGCCTTCATCGCATGCAGTATTTGAATTCTAATTAGGGTTTCTGGGGAGTAATGGTGCAGAAAACACAGCTTCCTTGGCCTTGAAAGCATTTGTGAAATCCACAGAAGTGGTCTGGTTTTTGCACGTTCTGTACGTCTGTATAAATAGGAGGAACTGCCTTGAACTGTAATTGAATTTAAGGAGAGTCAGAAGGAGAAAAAATCTGGGAAGAATTTCACATAGATAACATGGAAAAAACATGATTTTTGCTCATTGCCGAGGATGCTAGTTTTTCGGCAATCAGTTTTTAGGGTTGCCTTTAAGGAAATTATGTAAATAGGAAGCAATAATTTGTACTTAGGAATTTTTAGAAATCAGCCAGCACGCACTTGACGTTTAAAGTTGTGCTTGTGTCTTTCTGGACTAGTTTTAACTAGTATGTTGTTTGAAAATGATTAGGTAAATAAGAATTAAGATAACAAGATGCATGGAAAAAATCCAAATGGAAAATGTTTGATGATGTGTCCATCTGTGTGTTCATTTGCTATCTGGAGTTAGGAATTACACACTTAGACCATTTCAGAAGAACAGTTCTAGAATGTTAATAACTCCTTCCTGCGACTTGGACCGTTGAGGCAACATGGCAAGTGCCCTCACTGTAAACAGACAGCAAAAATGTTCTCAGAGAAATTGCTCTTTGCAGCAGTGCAGCAAGACTAGTCTTACGTCCTGGATAGTTCATATTGAGGTTTTATTTAACGGACAGAGTTCAGAAGCTCTGAGAGACCGATTCCCTAACCCTAACTTAACAATGCCTCTTCCTTGTGTGAGGTAGGTTACCTGAGACAGGCAGGTGTTTCTCATAAGATCGGATTTCTCAGTGGTAAATGTATGCAGGCAGAGTCGTGCATTTCACGAGACTCACGGCAATCGTTTCACAGCTAAGCAGAGTGTGCCAATGAAATATATTTACGAGTTTCTCTCTCTGTAATTGGAATTCAGTAATTGTGAGCTTATGGGGTAGTATTTTCATTTTATAGGATATTTATATTACGGATCCTCAGTCTTGAGATTTGTGCTTCACAGGAAATGTTTCCATGAGAAAGGGATCCAGATGCAGAGGAAACAACCAAAACTTCACTTGCACAGAACATGAGCTTAGGGGTGGGGAATGTCAGATATCCATGGAGAGCCTCATCTGTGTGTGGCAGGGTTACTGGTGATTACATTAGTATAACAATTAAAATAATTTTTCATCTCTCTTTACAGAACGCGATATAATTAAATTTTTGAAAGGCAAACTACTATAAAATTATTCCCTTTATCTTTTCAACAGATCGAACATGAAATCACTACTATTATAGGTCAAATATTGGTCAAATGTCAACATTGTCATACGGAGAGGAGTGGTTAAGTTAGCCCAGTGCTTCTACCACAAGAAGACAAATTGATGTTATTTCATACAAACTACCATAAGTAACACAGTCATTGTGTATTTAATAGTTATGAAGTATTTATCGTTTATTTTCACAATAAAATTAGGTATATTAGGCATATAATAAAAGTCAATCGATTCTGCATCTCCATAATGTTTGTAGTAGAGCTGCCTTCCTATGGTATGCTCTTTTGAAGCTCCCTCCTTTTATGCATAGCTTGGCAAAAGAAAACATTAAACTTGAAGTGAAGGCTTAATCCCATTTAGAAACCTTAGGATTTTAGAACACAGCTAGCATCACATGCAACTGGATCCAGAAAGAGCCGCTTCTCTGAGTCCTGGCTTAATCTTGTCTTAGCCACTGATAGTATCCACAGTTTGATGTCTGATGTTTCTCAGAAACCTTCTCATTTTTTGGCGAGAGCTTATTTATTTCTGTTTAAGGATGATAATACAGTGGCTAAAGCAAATTCCTTAGGTTAGCATTTTTAGTGAGTAGATAGAATTTATTTGGGGGAGCTGATTTCCTTTCCTCTCATTAAATGATATACACTGGGCTTCTTAATGGGAAGTCCGTGAATGGGGCTTCAGGGGTCTTTCCCCCTAGAATTATGTGCACCTTTTGGTGTATATGGGTAGATGTATAGTATTATTACTATTATTATCGTAATAGCCCGTAATAATTTGGGCTCCGGACCATTCCAGCTACTCCCTCTTTTGCCCCTCATGGAGTATCCAGAGTGATCCTTTTAAAACCTAAGTCACATCATGTCACACATCTCAAAATTTATCATCCAACACAGAGTAAAAGCCCATGTCCTCACAGGGCCACAAGACCTTCCCTTGTCCTGCCCCCCAGTCCTCTCTGCTCTCTCTCCTCCCTCGTCCCCTTTCCTTCCCAACCCTCCCTCCCTGCCGGCCCAGCCCTATACTTGCTTTGCTTCTGCTTGACCCTTGCTTCCTGCAGACTCCTCTTTATGGGGTTGCAAAAAATCTGGAGTGTTTGGGACACACATATACTAAGAAATTGTATGTTCTTTATCTGAATTTCATCTGGCATCCCTGCTCTCAGGTTGCCTTCAGTTCACTTTTCTTCAGATCTTTGCTCAAGTGTCACCTTATTGGGAGACTTTCCATGGACTTAAGTAAACTCTAACTCCCCAGTTTTATCCCAACATTTCTATTAGGCTTCCACTTCCCTAATTTTTCTAAAATTCATATTCATCACCATCTACCATACTACATGTTTTTACTCATTTATTCTATTTTCCATCTTCCTCACTATAATGACAGCTTGATGAAGGCAGGGATTTTTTATCTGTTTACTCTGCTTTTTCAGTGCTTAGAACAGGGTCTGGCCTATAGCAGGCCCTTAAGTAATTGGGATCTATTATATATATAACTTAAAAAAAAGCTATTATAAACATTCTGTGATACACTTGGTTTCTTTTGTATTTTATCAACCTGCATTGTTGTCATCAACTGTGGGTTAGGTTATCCCTTTGCTTCTCATTACTTTTCTCATCTGTAAAATGGGATTATTCCCACTGAATATTTTGGTTTGAGAGTTGACACGTCCCCTGCCTTTTTAAATAAGCCAGCTATCCCCGACTCAGAGTCAGCTTCCTCTTCTTGAGATTCAAGGAGGATAGTAAATCTGCCCAGGAAAACAGCACGTCACTTCATTTCCCAATAGCTTGTTGCTGGAGAGGTTGTATAGAAATACCATTGAGTTTTGCCTGTTGCTTTTCCAAATAGGAGCTTGTGTTGAAAAAGAGAGTTTCACTGTTTCCAAGAGTTTGAAACCCCCCGTGTGTGTGGAGGATTTGGATGCACTGTGCAGAAAGGAATTCTCATGCAGAATTTATTGTGATGGTTTGGTTTTATTTTTGAAGGTTCTCACGTGGTCCACATTCTCGCATACTTTTCTCCCTCACAGGGTTACATTAGCAAAGAGCTTACTGAGGCGTGTGTTGTCATTTTCGCTCGGAGCTCTATTAAAGGATGGAGCTGTCGACCTCCATTTTCCAGTCTTGGGAGGGAGCCAATCTGTTCAGGAAAGAGCCTTGTGCACAGATTCAGGCCTGGCAGCCTTTAAGAGGCCAAATTCTTCTCAATTGTTCCTGACAGAAAGCTTACAAATATTGTTAACGTGGAAGCAAAAGTTTAGGCCAGAGGATCCATTTTGCTTAAAAGTTCCCAAATATTTTCTCCCCTTTTCCGGCAGTTGTTTTGGGGGATATGTGTGTATATAAAAACAGCTTTCATCCCTTGCTGGCCATCGCTTCAATTCCCTCCTGACCGTTACAGATAGAGATCACATTCTCACATTCTTAGCTACTGTGGGAATGGAAACTTGAAAGAGAAAAAGTAAAATGGCGCACGAATGACCCTCTTTTTTTCTCCCTTGGGAGCATGAAGAGTCTCTTCTTCAAAAACACACCGGTCACCAACAAGCACGGTCGGAACCTTTAATGCATATCCCCATTTACCACGGATAAATTCCAGGCTCCTTTGCATGGCATCCAAGGCCCAACCGTGGTCTGAGCTCTGGACAGAAGCTCCTCCCTCCACACCCTATGCTTTTGCCCCCACACTGCTGGCAGTTCTTCTTCTTTGCTGGGATGCCTCAGCATGGAATGTCTCCCACCCACACACCACCTGCTTCCACCTGTTGCAGGCTGATTCAGCTTTCAAGGCTCAAATGCCAACTCCTTCCGGAAACTCTCCCCACACATCCCCCGGTCAAAATTTCTCCTTCTCATTGCACTTGGCTTTTACTTCTCTTAGAACCCATTTCCAACTAGTTACATACATTCCACAAACCCCTGCCCTGCATGTGCAGTATATGTTCAATAAATGGATTGAGTTGCGTTTTCTGCATTCAATGCTGTTCTTGGCCTTAGGAGCAGTTTCCCATTACAGTCCCAGAGTGAAATTCAGGTCCATGCATGGCAACATGGGAGTCAGGGAAGCTGACCCTAAGAGTTCGTGTACCTGGCTGGTGAGCCTGCTCATCAGTTGCCAGCATTTAGGGTATCCCATGTGCCAAAATGGGGAGGGGGGGGGACATAGTACAAGGCACTAAGTGAATGAGACAGACATCCCAGCCTTCTCAGAGGCACAAAAAGAAAAAATGTTTCTGTACCTACTTCTCTTTCACCCAGAGAAGTTTCCCAAGGTGAACTTCGTGGTCTATTCCCAAGCCCTTTTTAAAACACCTGTGGCTAGTTAGGGCAAGTACTTATCCTCAAGTCTGCTTTGCTTAATACATTGAATTTTACAAAGTTATAATAAATCTTTTCCATAGAAAGAATAATATCACTACCCCATGAAATAGCAGATTTTTCTGGGGCAGAATGTTTCAGCCCAATTGAAGTGTCATACCTACCTCATAATTTTTTAAATGCCCTATCTGGGTCTCAAATGTTAAAACTAAGGAGTATTTCAATTTAAGTAGTACATGAAGATGTTTTTAGCATCTTGCTGGAGAAAGTAGTAAACTAGTTCTTTCTGCCCAATCCTGCTAAGTTATTTAATGGTTAACAAAAGAAAGGAAATATATTCTGTGCCTATTGAGTTAAGGCCAAGAGAGGGCTCCTTTCCTAATCCCTTCTTCCTGTGAGTGAGAAAACAAGGTATCAAATTTGAGTTCATTTAAGATTCCACCTCATCTAAGTCTGATTTCATCCATAGCAGGGAGAAAATATTGACATAATGGAAAAGGGGAATGCAAAGCATTTTAGAGTTTTATAGCACAGCAGTGTGTCCAAAATTAAAAAAAAATTATGATCTGAAATAGAAATTTAGTAAAAGTTCATCATCCCCCTTCATGTTGCACTTGGGGCTAACATCATGATTCAGTCTTCCAGTGATTAAAAATGAATAAATATGCAACACATATTTTAAGCCAAACGTCCGGTATTTTCTCCTAGAAAGAGGGTAGTGATGAGAGTTCAGAAGGAAATGGGAACATATATAGGGATACATATATACGTTGAACAGTAGAGACCCCACATTCAGATAGATATATAAAATCTTGGGCAGCCAATCACAATTTCACATAGAGGAATTGAATATGAACAGAGCCCATTTCCAATTATTTATTTATATTCCTTCTACCAAGGGGGGGGGATAAAAAGAAATTTTGATGTACTTAGTATTCTCCCAGGCACTAATGTAAACGAATCAAAGACTACCAAGCTTCATGAAACAGAAAGTGATTTGACAAAACTGCTTGAATTCAGAAAAAAACAGCCATCAGAGAAGCCTGGTGAGACTCAGCCTGTGAGAGCCATTAATGGGGAAAGAACACTAGGGACTCAGAGAGACATAATGAGGCGTTAATATTGTTCCCACTTGGACTCCATGCCGTGAAAGTCGCCACAGTTGAGTTTCTTCCCCGTACTCAGGTTTTCAGTTCGACACAAGGATTTACGACCATTGTCCTCAATCTTTTTGATGTGGGAAAATATTTGGCACTTGTCCTCTCCCAATTCATCTCTCCCTCCATCCCACATTCCCAATGCCATTATTTTCACATTAACCTATTACTGAAATGTCCATTTAAAAAACTGCCTGCATCTTTTTTGGCTTATCTATCAGAATTAAAAAAAAATAATAACCAAATTTAGATGTACTTTGCACAGAAAGGGAAAAAATGCTTTATTGGAGGTGAGATTGTGAATCAGATGTCAGTTTCGGCAGCACGTGGAATTTGGATGGAAGCGAAAGGGTGAGACGGTGGGAGACTGAAGGGTTAATCGGGATGATATAGAGTTTCCAATGTGTGAATAGGAAGATCTTTTGACAATGGGTAAGTGATTTCCCAGTAATGTGGTCAGTGTTCTCGGAGTCAATAATTTCCCCCAGCAGCCGATAATGATCATTTAAAAGCATCAGCTCACGTGACCAGTGTGCCTTGCCATTCAGATCAGGGCTTGACAGGAAAATGAAGCTCTCCATTATGGTCCTTGATTTCCAGGGCGGAGGGGCTAGGAACTGGGCCTTTCAACCTCAGAGTGTCAGTGACTGTGTGTTCATTTTCTAAGGGAAAGCATTAGTATCTGGGCCCATCTTTTTTTTGGGGGGGGTGGGCGGTCTACAGTAATTTTATTGTAACAGAGAAACCAGGCTGTAATCTTTACATGATTGGAGCAGATTGTGGTTATCTTTCCAAGGGGTGAAGCCTGAGCCCAGCTGGCAGCACATACAGAATTATAGCCAGAGTCCAGAATATCTTCTTTCCTGGTACTGCCCAGCATTGCCCAGTTCACACAGAACAAAAGTAAGAGTTCCGTGGGATCTGGACTCATCTTAAACCAGGACCGTTCATTTTAGAAAAGGCGGCAGTAATACATGAAACAGCAGCAGAGGAAGGAACCAAAGAAAATACCCTATAGGAAGAACTTGGGTGGCTGGTAGCCCCTTGTTTGCAAAGCTACTGCAAAAACCCCTTGCTCATCTCCTCCCAGATGGTATTTTATTTTGGTTTTTCCTTTTCTGTATTCATTCAGACCTCTTGGAAGTAAAATTAATTACAGAGCTGATTGCAAGCATCCACCTAGAAATATGGCCTGAAATACAATGGATATTTGTATATGAGCTGCTGAATAAATACATGAACAGAGGAGAATTGCATGGATTGCTTAAAATGTTTCCTCTAAATACTGTCCACAGTAGGAAATATTAATAGCTTATGCAGGTGTTTTTCAGATGAAAACCACATATGTTCAGCAGGTAAAAAAAAAAAAGTGTCGCTTCGGATGAAGGAGGACAAAAATGTCCCACCTGGCTGCTCCAGCCTCCATGGGAGAGATTTATAATAAATTTTTCAAGTCTTCTAGAGCAGTGCTTCTCAAAATTTAATATGTGTTTGAAAATCCAAGAGATGTTTGAAAAATGCAGTTTCTGATGCAGTAAGTTGGGGTGGGACCAGAGAGAGTGCATGGCTAATAAGCTCCCAGGTGATGCTAAGGCTTGGTTGGAGACCACACTTGGTGTAGCAGGGCAATTACCTGTTGATGAGATCATTCCACGTGATAGGAAAATAGCAGATATTTTAAGTGGTTGCCGGCTGTCCTGAGAAAAGCAATGCAGCTCTTCTTGGAAAGGGTCTGGGCTCTGATCCTGTCTGAGTGTGGAGAACTTCTCTAGGGAAGGCACTGAGGAAATTCACCACCACTGAGAACTGCCTGCGCCCACGCTTCGGGAAGAAACTTCTATCACTTGTCTCTGTATAGTACTTTATTAGAGAATCACTTATGACCAGAAAAGTGGTGGGGGTAGAGGAGAGGAACGGTCTTTTGCATACCCTTGATACCAGTCCTTGTTGCTTTTGTTTGACTGAGAGATTTCCATCTTGGATTTTGAGGTGCCCTTTGCCAAAAAATGATATGTGTAATATTAATGTGTGTATACATACATATGGATGTGTATATTTAGTATATTGTATTAATTTTTACATTTGTATACCCATACATAATTAATAGTGAGAGTCCAGTCTTTCTTATCTTAACTGCATGTTTAAGCCCAACCTGTTAAAATTAAAGTGGTGTGCACACTTAGTTGTATAGTTTTCTGTGCCTTATTAGATTTTGTAGTCTCAAAATCTTTATAATTTCATTCATTTTAGCTGTTGACTATAGATTGTTGAATGGACCCTAGGAGCCTGGCTGAACCCTGAGAAGAGTGAAGTGAGGCCTGGAGATCAGTGCAGCCACTATGCCAGGAGCAAAATGCGATTTGCTGCTGTTGTGGAAGAGCCAGTCTTTACTTGCTTAGAGGTTTTCAAGCTATGGCTGCAGAGCCTCAGGGTTTCTGTCGCCAGGGCTTCCTAAGAGGCTGTCACGGAAGCTGTGATAACAAGGGAATGGGGACAGCAGGTGGAGTGTGCTAGCACCCCCTACCCCATTGCAACCTTTTTTAAATTTTTTTTTCAACCTTTTGAACATATGTGGTTTCCTTAGAAGATTTTGGTTGAAAAGCATTGATGTAAACTATTAATGTGTTCTATTGCAGACAGCATTTAGAGGAAGCATTTTAAGCAATCCACACATTTCTCCTCTGTTCATATATTTATTTAACAGCTCTTTGTTGTTGTTCATCCATCCTGTGTGAGACTGTGTTTGAAATGCTGTTGGGACAACAAGATGAATAAACACAAATCCCTTTCCTTTTAGACAAAGGCAAAGAGGCTTGAAACCATACTGGCTATTAGAAAGAAGCCACAGTAACTCTTAAAAAATAAAAAGGTAAACTAGAAAGGAAAATTGGCCGTACAGCATGACAGGTCATGCTGTCCATGAAGGAGCTCTCTTATTTTATTTCTCAAGGTTTGAACAGCAGGGGATATGCGGCAGTACGTCCTATGCGTCCAGGATGTATACAATTTATAAAAGGTTCCAGGCTGTAATATTGGTGTATGAGGAGCACTACTGGATTTCCTTCTGCACTGAACCCTAGTTTTGAAAAACCATGTTTGATTATATGTTTGGTGTGTAGTTATTTCTTACTGAGGCAGCAGGTAGGAGGCGGTCTTGGCGCATTATTTAGAGTATGGGTCACAGAAGCACAGAGACATAGGTCCAAATTCCAGCCTGACCATTTACCAGCTGCCACGCCTTGGGTGCGTTACATACATTCACTGAGCCCTGTTCCTCCTCTGTGAAATGCAGCTGATAATAATATCTACACCAGAGGCTTATTGTGAGAATTAAAGACGAATGTAAGAGGCACATGTAAACTGCCTGGCATATATAGCAAACCCTAAGAAGGGTAACTCTTATTATTATTTAATGTATGTCACATAGCAGGATGCATGCTTTCTTCATTTTAACTGATTTCCTCTGGCAAAAATTGAATACACACATGTCCTTCAAAGGAGAGAATATTTTAACCCCAAAGCCTTAGCCTGAGAGAATTTTCTGGCACTGTGAACACACCGCAGTGGACATAGCTGTCAGTGGCCAGCATTGCCGCACAGCCCATGGAGGTGTCCGAGCACATTGCAAGCAGCCAGGGGGACCTCTGGTCTAGGGTGGGGTTCCTGTGGTCTGCTGGAGTATAAAACGAGAAAGAGTTCCATGGATGAGAAGCCTGCCCCAGTGCAACTGCAGCTTATGAGATACAACTTGTCATCATAATGTCCAACAAACATGTAGTTCATTCTCTTTGGAAAACTAGGATGGAGAGATGAGGAAGGATTTGGGTCAGAAGCTACAGAGGAAAGTATTTGCTTTAAAAAAAATAGGGCTACAATAAAGTACATTGAGACACATTTATGACACATAAAAAATCTTATGGAGAGAAATAAGGAGGCAACGGAATGGACACATGTCAGCAGAGGTTCAGATGCCAAAGGCTGTCATGAAGACATTTTTATTTTAGGGTTGAGGTTGGTAAAGAATTCTTATTGGAAAATCTATTGACTACCTTTGCCGCTCTCTGTCAAAGCATACCGAATATAAGATGGTGTTGCTAAACGGAGCCTTGGCCTTCGGATTCTTCTTTGACCCACTTCTTCGACTAAGAGTAACTTTATTTTTTCTAAATAAATAATGGGTGTACTTTGTAGTTTATGGCAGTGCAGTAGTCATTCAGTAGATGAGTGTGTGTTTGTGTGTGCGCTTCTGTTTGTCTACTTCTTGCACCAAAACATCCTCCAGCTGTGGGCCTTTCCCCCCTGTCTGTAAAGCCAGTAAACAAAATGAGAAGCCATGGGAAAAAGGGAAAAGAGGGCAGCAGAAAGGAACGTTCCCTTTTGTGAAAAAGCTACTCACTGCCTGAATCTTAAAGAAAAGTTGATGGATCTGTTTCTCTTGCCTATATTAATAGAACAAAGAAGTGCTGATCCTGGGGCAAGAAGGGTCCTTTCTGTGTGGAAACAGATTTCAGCATTGTGCTGGGGCTTCTACCAGGAGATGAGATGTTAACATTTGATGTTAAGAAATGATCAGTTATGAGAAAAAGAATTAAAAAAGGGGGGGTAAACATCATCTTACAGGTTGGCCTTTAAATTATACTGCTTTCATTTTGTCATGGGATACCCAGCTGTTAACTCACTGGTGAGGTCTGCATGGGTGGAAGGTTCTGCATCTATTTTTATCCCCCACACTCTCCTCCTGGTTCAGAGTAGGGTTGCTGGTTTCCTCCCAGGGCTCTGACCCGTGATCAGCCCTGAACTGGGGAGCTGTATCAGCTGGCTGAAGCTTTGAGCTTCTCTTTTCCTTTACTGGGAGCAGGAAAGGTGCTGTGGAGAAGTATCCGGGCGGGATCCTTCAGGGGAAGGTGACAGCAGATGGTGGGGAGGCTGGACTCAGCGAGCTGAGCTGAGCGAGTCAGGTTAGGAGTGAGCCCCGGAGAGCTCCAGCGGCCCCCAGTGCCAGAGGCTGGGCGGGGCGGTATCTCTAGGACAGAGGGGGACAAGGGCACAGGCCAGCCAGGCAGACTTTTAGCCGGCTCTCCATGGCAGCATGGGCTACAGGCACATCAACCTATCAGAATTCATGGGAGGTTATTTCTTCAGTGAAATTCTGAAGCATTAAAGGATGAATTTGGACAATGATGAAATGGATGACATCATCAGTCAAGAATCCCCATTGGATATGGAGGGGAATTATAAAAAGGTAAGGGGAGAGAGCTCTTTTGTTTGTAAACAATTGCACCATTTTTCTAACTGCGAGAAAGCTCACTCTTGAAGGCTGGCCACATTCCACGCTCAGTAGCCATTGCCGTGGTATGCCCAGGGAAACTAAATGCACAGAATCAAATGCACCAAGCTGGGAGGGTGCTTTCTGCCTCTCCCAACTTGTATTCATTAATTGATTAGAGCAGTCACTAGAATACACATGCTGTTATTCTGAAGTTGGCGCATTTAATTGCTAAGCAAGTTTTTAATGTAAATGATTTTTTTTAATTTTAGTATAGATTGACAGTTCACCTGCAACAAATAATTATGATAGCATTTAACTTATCCAAGTTTGACTTTAAACAATGAAAAAAAAAAGCTTTTATTAAGAAATGTGTAAAAAAATTGTTAGGGTATCTGCTGAATTCTTTGCCTGACTTTTCTTTTGAAAGTTGACAAGTATATTTTTGGAATGCTTTATGCAGCGATTGTCTGGTAATGACAGACTCAAGTAAAAATAGCTTTGGTTATATGGGTAAAGTTGTGAAATTAGACTACAAGTATATGCTTGTTGGTCCACAGAGGGCTTAACACACACTCTGTTCCTCACTGCTTATTATTTTGCATAAGTCAAGTGTAGTTCACATCAGTACAAAGAATGTAGGCCTGGAATACAGGCCTTCATGTATCTGGAAATTAAGACCTCTTTTTCCCCAGAAGCAAATAGCAGTTAATTATAGCCTCCTAAAACAGTAAAAACTTGCTGCTAAATTTTTAATTTGACCAAAGAAGTCATTAACCTTTTTTCCAGAGTGAAATATGGAAAGAGGCTTCAATCCATGATGGATCTTAATTCTAATAATATAAACCTAAGGCAGGCAGTCTTGTATGCATAATTGTATGTGGGGGTGGGGGATGCTTTAAATATAAACTTGATTTCTTAGAGCAAGTCACAATATTTTATATTCCTTCTCCAGCAGCTGGAACTTAAAAATGTAAAAGAGGCTTAAATGGCCTGCCATGCTACCTTGTACGTTTCTCATCCCTTGTAATCCCCATGAAAGGAATGAGTCCAAGGTGATAAGTGCGCAGTCATAAAACCCTAACACTGCTCAGCTGTCCCCTGCTGCCGGAAGCAGGTGTGCAAGAGACGCCTGGGACACTACAATCAGAGTGGGGTCACTTTTCACACCCTACAGAACAAGTACACTGTTCTCAGACCTCCTTTAGTTTCAGTGCCAGAGGACCTGGTCGCGGTCTTCTTTGTCAAACTGCTTTTCAGATAAAAAAGTGTAGGGCAGTTTGCACTTAGGAAAAATCAAAGGAATACCATTGTTAATGCAATAGCAAAGTAATGACTGGTGTAGTTTTATCCTACTAGAAATTGAGGGAGCACCCAGATGCCTGGAATAAGTGAGCGATGGTATGCTGGCAACCTGAGACAATGCTGACTAAAGCTACAAGCATGCAAGGCTAAAGCAGCTTCAAAACATCGACAACCAAACAGAGTTGCATTGTGTAACCCATTATCTAGCTAAGGCAGTAGAATGCCACCTGCAGTTTCAGGAGAAACAGTATCTGATAGGTCAGTACAAAAGACCACTAGATGAAACTTCTAGATGCTCAGAGATACATTGTCTGGACCCTAAACATGAGAGTTGTTCTCTTGTCATATCAGCTTTTTAACTGTCTTTCCCGGGCAGCATGCTTTCAGATTTATGCATATCATGATTACTATGAAAACCTCATGTGCTTTAAAAACAAAAAGAAAACCTGCTACTGGTGATTTTATTAATCTTCTAGTGAAATAGGGCAATTTATGCATTTTTAAAAACAGCTTTCTAGCCTACGTAATATAAAACTCATCTATAAAAACTAAAAAGAAGTTATCTAATATAAAAATCAATCACTTTTCCTAATTAGAATTTTCCTTTTTAAAGTTTTTCTCTAATACGTTTGCCATCTGATTGGCTAAGTAGAAAATTAAAGTAGATGTCATAAAGGAGCGGTCCCCAATAAAATGTTTTTGAGCCCATACATTTAATATACATATTTTATTCATAAATGACATACATATACCTCTATATAAATATACTATATACATAATGAAATAAATAAAGTAGGAACTCTCACCCCACTTGGATGTCAATTGTCAAAAACAATTGGAAAATTGATCTATTCCTGCCAAGATACCATAGACTGTCCTGTACTAGTTGCACTAATAAATACCATATGCATATAGGGATTACTTCACAGGATTGTTTTAAAGTCAGACAAACAGCCTTCAGGGGAAGAAGTTACTTCTTAGGACTAAAATTAGATTCCCCTCGGGCAGAGGAAGGAAAAAGATTAGACCTGTGTTCCTCTTCCTTGAGGGAAGGTCTTGATTGTAAGAAAGATGCTTCACAGAGGACTTCTGGCTCCATCAATAGGTATAGTACAACTGTACTCAACAGCAGAACAGATGTTGGTGTTTCCGAGGGCAGGTCTGCACCCTGGCAGGATCAAGTGTAGATGTTCCATCATTTGCCAGCCTCGCCGTGAGCCACCTCGGGTGATCTGGTGGAGACCCACGCGGCCACTTGAGTCAGCGCCCTCCTTCACCCAGTGGCGTTCCCCAGGAGCCCCGCGACTTCCCTCGGGAGCTCACGGTCCAGGTGGCCAGGTGGAGGGGCGCCTACACAAATAAGCTAACGCAGAACTGAATGCCACCTGGGAGCATGTTGAGATCGTAGGTTCAGAATGTAGGTCTGGATTGCGAAATTTGCACACAGTGTCATCACCCAGGAGGGGGGAGGCGGAGAGTGGGGGATAACCAGCGACACTCACTGAGAGGGACAAAAGGAAATCGAGAACGCCTAATACAGAATATGACCGAAAACCAGGTCCAATTTGGCTCCAGAGCAGAGAAAGAAGAGGGAAGCGGGTTTTGCCTTCTGTTCCCAGCGCAGGATGAGGGAGCCGTGGACTGGGCTGTGTGTGGTCGGGGGAGGGGGGAAAGCCAGCTCCCCCGTCTCTTTGTTCCTCAGAGGTGCTGTCTCCAGTGTTGTGCATCCGATTATGTTAAAAGATTAGGGAGGGCCCTGTGAAAAAATTAAAAGCCTGGAAGGAACAATATTTAAAGTGAAGCCACAGCTGCGCCTCGTGTTTTTTTTTTTTTTTAAGGTGAATGGAAATGACTGCTCAAGATAAACTGTAATAAACAGGAACACAGAATGCCAGCTGCCATTCCAGACAAGCAGCTCTGCCCTCCCCACACAATTACAGAGGAAAAGCAGCCATCGACCTCCATTAACCTGCACGTCCCTGTGTCTGTAAGGGCTGAATACACTTGAACTATGCTAAGTTGTAGAACCCTGGAGTCTCGCCCCTCCTCAGCCACCTGGGGGAAATTGCTTCTGCTTTCTGAGCTGTAGGCTCCTCTGCTTTAAGGGGAGAAATCGGACTGGTTGGTCTTAGATATTATAAAGCCTCCTGGTTCCCGGTGGGGTTCTTTCCAGCTTACCACCCTGTTGGCGCAGCTTGGTTAGCCAGCATGGTCAGGGAATGGGTTGCTGCAGGTAACTAGATTTTTCCAATTAAATGCCAAGCACATTAAATTATGCTGTTCTTCCTTCCTTCCCCCCTTTCCTATGCCAGGGTTGCTGTCTTCACTTCCCCTCCATTGTGTCTCCTTCCTCTTCTCCCATATCCTTCGGCTTCTGGCTTTCCTTTCTACCTCACCCTGCGCTTCTCACCAGCTTACCCCACCCCTTCCTTTAATATTAGCAACATGATTGAGTTTCTCCTAGCACGGTGCCAAGCATGTTCTATATAGTGTTTAATACAGCCATCTAGAAGGTAGATATTATTACTCCTTTTTGCAAAAGAAGAAACTGAGGCTCAAAGGGTTTCAGGAATTTGCAGTCATAAGCATCAGAGCCAAGATGCTGACTTGGATCTCCTAGAACGCAACCCTCCTGCCCTGCCTGCCCTCTGGGCATGAACATGCTCTGCCCTCCCCAGATCCCATTGCCCACTTCCTGGTGGTTCATTGCATACAGTTGGCTCTTCGTGACCATGCAGTAGGTGTTTTGCACTGGCGTGTAACTGACAGTGATACTGAATGACTATGACGGTTTTATTGACTTCCAAAGTGGTGCCTGGTAAAAATAGAGTTGCCAGAGAACAAGTCCTGCTGTTCACAAGTGTTCTCTGTAGGCAATCTGAGAACTAGATGAGCTCAACAATTCACATGTTTTGGATTTGATGTTCATGGGGGAGGGAAACCACTTAGTTGTCAACTGTGTCCCTTTGGGATTTAATGTTGAGATTCTTGTCACCACGATGACCCTTTCTGGCTTGCACCTTGGGTTCCTTCACCTTCACCAAAGTTCCCCTTCAGCCAGTGGGAACTGGCTACTGAACTTCAACCCTAGGCGTTTGCTAAGTTCCCTTGCTCTGGCCCTTAACAGTTGGGGTGCTCAAGTGTTAGGGACTTTGTTCAAGAGCATTTCTGTCCGCCTGTTTCTGTTCTGTAGCAGGAGGAAGGGTACACAGTCAGTCTTAGGCAAGACCATCTTTTTTGTTGTTGTTTTTTAATCTTTTAAATACCAAAAAACACCTAACAAACGCAAACATTCCTGTTTTGATCATTCCGTTCTACGTATATAATGAGTAATTCACAATATCATCACATAGTTGCATATTCATCATGATGATCATTTCTTGAAACATTTGCATCAATTCAGAAAAAGAAATAAAACGAAAACAGAAAAAAAATTATATATACCATACCCTTTACCCCTCCCTTTCATTGATCACTAGCATTTCAAACTAAATTTATTTTAACATTTGTTCCCCCTTTTATTCATTTTTATTCCATATGTTCTACTCGTCTATTGACAAGGTAGATAAAAGGAGCATCAGACACAAGGTTTTCACAATCACACAGTCACATTGTGAAAACTATATCATTATACAATCATCACCAAGAAACATGGCTACTGGAACACAGCTTTACATTTTCAGGCAGTTCCCTCCAGCCTCTCCATTACATCTTGAACATTAAGGTGATATCTACTTAATGCTTAAGAATAACCTCCAGGATAACCTCTCGACTCTGGAATCTCTCAGCCATTGACACTTTGTCTCATTTCACTTTTCCCCCTTTTGGTCGAGAAGGTTTTCTCAATTCCTTGATGCTGAGTCTCAGCTCATTCTAAGATTTCTGTCCCACGATGCCAGGAAGGTCCACACCCCTGGGAGTCATGTCCCACGTAGACAGGGGGAGGGTGGTGAGTTTGCTTGCTGTGTTGGCTGGAGCGAGAGGCCACATCTGAGCAATAAAAAAGGTTCTCTTGGGAGTGACTCTTAGGCCTAATTTTAAGTAGGCTTGACCTATCCTTTGTGGGGTTAAGTTTCATATGAACAAACCCCAAGACTGGGGGCTCAGCCTATAGCTTTGGTTGTCCACACTGCTTGTGAGAATATCAAGAATTCAACTTGGGGAGGTTGAATTTTCCTCCGTTCTCACCAGTCCCCGAAGGGTACTTTGCAAATTCTTTTTTATTCACTGTTCAAATCACTCTGGGATCTATCAGGGCATCACTCTGGACAAACCAACAAAATCTCATGTCCTACTCAAGGTTCCATGTACTTATGGTGTTCAATTAAGCTGTCTACATAAGTTATATTAGGAAATGCACTAGTCAAAGTATAAATTTTGTACCGAATAAACATTTTTAGTTAAGACCATCTTGATGGGACTGATTGTGAACAAACTTCCCCATTCTCTGGACTGGAATCCCAGCTTTGGTGATCTTGGCCAGCTGTCAGCTAAAACACATGTCAGAAGACCCTTGACCTCTGAGTCCTTTAAATGCCCACGGCCAGCTCTCCCATCCTGAGGGAGTTGAATGCACAGGCCTCCACACCACCCCACCACCTGGGCTGCCGTCTAGTCCAAAGAAACTTGTTTAGGCAGCTTGGTTGCAACGGTGCAAAGATAAGCTATTGAAACAGCATTTCAGGAATCCTGGAACATTTCTGGAATGTTTAGTATAAGTTTCTGAAATGGAAAATGTCAAAAATACAGAATTAAAAGAACATTCCAAGAACTTAATACCTGTTCCATGATAAAATGGAAAGATGCTATGTTATTTAACTTATATTTCCAGTAATAATTAAAAGCTCGTCCCCGGGGAGAAAATGCAATGCAAGAACATGAAATAACCTGCATGGTACGAGTATTTATGTACCTGACATTCAAAAGCAGTTTATTTTCTTGTAGAATGCTGTTTACATATTTTGATCTTGTGACACACGCCTGGTGTCTCTCAGGGATAAAACAATTGTACCAAAAAATATTTAAGAAAGTACCATCAGTAAATTTGGATTTTCTGTTTGCTTTAAAGGAAATTAGTAAAATTTGCCTGATGAACAAGTGAGCTCCATAATTCCGGTTATAATGTTTAAAAGCCTCTGACTCACCCACACCCTAATGCTGCCTTTAATTGTTAGAGAAAAGCTATCTTACAATTGAGGAGAGAAACAGCAGTGACTACCATTTTCCTAAACGAAGGATACTTTTCTGCAGGGAGCTCCAGAATCCCGGTAGCATTCCCTGGTGGATACTGCTAATGGAGACGAGGCCGGATATCACTAGGCAATAGATTGCACTGAAGCAAGTGCATCATGAATTGCTTCAAAACAGGCATCCTGGCCAGGCCTTGGCAGAGAGCAGACAGCTACACATGAAATCCATCTGGCTTCAGAGTCTGTGCTCACTTCC